>PVIU01000608.1:0-291943 GCA_004026605.1 Ondatra zibethicus
CAAATACATTGTAATATTCTTCCACATGGTCTGGGGGTTATCATCAATTTTTTTCTTGTACACATTTTACTTGTTTCCAATTCAATATAACTATCAAAAGCCTCTGGCTATATCATTAAACTGCTCAGAAGCCTCTAAGGCTTTTGTTTTATTATTAAAATAAAATTCAATCTTATAGAGCAGGTGTGTGAACCTCTGTATTCTACATGCCACCTGTTTTCCCTACATTAAATTTTAATGTTTTCTACTCCATATGCCAATCAGATTGTCGTGTTTACTACTCCCTCTTATATTTTCTACCTATTTTATTTATAACATTTCTGAATACGGAAAATGTGAAGAGAGTGCTGATCAAGGTTGGAACAATTGGTTAATAAACACAGAAAATCGTGATGCTGTTATTTGCTTTAGATGCAAGCTCTCAATTCTACAGAACAACCTTGAGATTATGTTCATCCGGTGTTTATAGCCATAGTGTTCTTCATGATAATGATGCACGGCTAGTCAGCCGCATCCTACAGGTTTTCTCTATATGACCTCTTGTCGGACTGAGTTCTGCGTATTGGAACTATGGTTTATAAACTAAATGTAACCCTGTGCACTTGTCTTCTTAAAATCTTCTTTATGAAGATGAAGGATCTCCCACCTCTTTGCATCTGCTACTTATGGAAAAACAGAGGGAGAGGACAATAAGATTGGAGGAAAAGAAGGAAAAACCATCCTTCTTCACATAGAAATATTGGTCATCTTCTTCACCTTCCAAAACACCACCCAGATACCTAGCAAAGGAAAAGAATCATGTCTCTGCCAAGCAACACCTCATAAGTGGTTCCCCACTGCCTTCACTGAGGCCTCAGAGCTGATGTAACATATTCTCCACCCCTTGTCTCTGGGCTTTCTTCTTACCACTTGTGTCTCATGACTTGTACCCTTGTTTCTGGATTTTGTACATGTGTCTCACTATGATAACTGTGCCACTTCTTAGCTTCTCTTCCTGGAAAAGCATAATTTCTACTTCCTGACTCAACCCTGCTCTTACTCCCCCAATATTCCTTCCTTGGAATCCTGGGTCAGAAAGTCCAAGGTTAGGGAACCCCTCGTATTTTACAGGGCCTTGGTTCACTTACTTGCTTTCTTTCCCCTACATCTAGTCCTTGAGCTCTTTAAGCCAATGAGGTGGCTTTCATCTCAATAGCCATAAATGCCAAGCATGGTGCCAGGTGTTCGTATTCATTCATCTTGCCAACAAAATGATTCCCCACTTTCTTTTTCTTTCTTGTTCATCCAAGAAGAGTCCAGGGTGAGTACATAAGAGCTTGGTGGAATTCGATTTAAGCAAAAATGAGATTTCAACCTTTTAATCTTTAGGTAATAGGGTGAAAATCCAGACTCAGCTACCCTTTGTCATTCTTTCACAAAGAATATACGGTGAGGATGACTGTAACTGAAAGCTATCGATGAGATGGTTTTCATTTATCCTCACTATAAAATGAAAAATAAAATAGACACAAATGATCTGTCATGAGTATGAATTCTCTAACAGAACTTCTCCATGATGGTTTCGCAGTAAAATGTACACTGGTCTTTCTGGAGAACAGTTGTTGGAGATACTAGAATCCTGAGTGATTTGCTTTGGGTTTTTTTGTTTGTTTGTTTGTTTGTTTTCACAAATGCCTGCTGCAGAGCCACTGGGCATTGTTAAATGTTCACACTGATAATGAAGAATAGCTTTACAAGAATGTAGAAACCATGTGATCTACAAAAGATTTCTACAGACTTCTAATGCCTTTTACTGGAAGGATTCAAATACCTATTTAGTCAGAGGAAATCTGTCCTGGGTTCTTCCAGCTGAAACTCTATCATAATTAATCCCCAAATACTCTCAAACTAACAAAGAGTTCTTTCTACAATTTTCATTTGATGTTTCTGTGATCACGAAATTGGAAAAATGAGCTTGCCCATTTACCGTCAGCCTTTTCGTGCCCTGAGTTCAGCCACCAGGCCATGTATGTGCACGTTTTAAGAAATCTAAAGGTAGATATCTCATTAGATGCACCACCATACTGGTTCTTCTTTTATGGCACCAAGGGAATTGTCAATTGATTAACCTATATATGATTTTAATGATTTGGGTCCCTGCTTCTCTGAAGTAGAAAACTGTTTTACAGTCTAAGATAGCTGAGACTTCATTACTTGCTGCGAAATAGAATTTATTTAAGTAACAGAGCCTACTGGGGCGCATTAACATGAGTGATTGCCATTACATGCAATCTACCACAACAAATCGTGTCGTTGCCTTCAGTGACAGTAGCATCTTCAAATGTGATTCTCGCTTATCACTAAGGAAATTTAGGGCATATTTCACACTTTCCGATTTCTCTATATACCCTCTGCAGCAGCACAGTTCTTAGCAAGACTTCTTTTGCGTTTGTAAATTATGGAATAATACATGTGACAGGTAATTCATGAATGTGTTTCTCTGGACAGCTAGACTTGTGTCGCTGGGCTCCTCAAAACACCTACTATGATACACCCATGTTTCAATTTAATTCCTTTTCATTTCAACTATGCTGAAGTCACTGCTAAGGGTTTATGCTAAGGCAGTTGTTTGGTCTCCAGCTAATAACATCTCTACATTGGAAGGTGTGTTGTATATTACATGCACTGTTTGAAAACCCTGTAATGCAACAAAGATTAGTTTCCCTGGTTTTTTTCCTAAGGATGAAATTAAATCTTTGAGTCAAGTAACATGCTCAGGGTCACTACTGTTGGATAACTGGATGAAGATTTGATTGCAGGTCCATCTGACACCAAAGCCTGAGCTTTTATTCTGAAACAAGTAGATGTGTTAGCTCTTATCTCTTCTTCCTGCTCAAGAAAAACAGATGCTGTGACCAAGCATTTTCCTGTCTTGTCAATGTCAAATTGGAAAGCACTCAAGTTCACAGGGCTAGAAATCATGTAACATTTACTCATTTTCCTTGCTTTGACTTCTAGGAGATTCTTGCTCTGGATTCAGGGCAGTTGTTTTCATCTAACCATGAGGGAAGATGGCCTAAGGCTGTCCTGGGAACAGCAAGTTTATTTATCATCATTTTCTTTGTTCTGTGGATAATATCCAGCATGCATCTCTGACAGGCCTCATGAGGAGAGATATGCTAATTTTCTACTCTACAAGGAAAAACATTATACAAAAGATGGCCTATTCCTTAATGTTCTGAATGCAATTTTAAGCAATTATGAAAGAATATAGATAATTATTAAAACTCATTTCTATACTGAAAATTTCATCGAACAGATTTTATCACAATCAAAAATTGTAAACAGTAGAACTGAATGTCAAAGATGTCCAGAACCTCCATAAGTTGGAAACCCGTGAAAATACATAATAGCAAGAGTGCTACTTGTAACAATCAACTGAAATATTTCGAGTCAAATCAGTTGTTAAGTATTTTCTCAAAAATAGAGTGTGAAGGTGAGATCTTATTAGTTCAATGAAATAGAGCACTTTCAGAAAGTCTATATCATTCTTAAGAAAGTATAGATAGACAACACTTTTGCTTTAAAAGTAGGTCTCCCTAGAGAAGAGTACACCAATTGATTTTCTAATACCAAATGGTCAGACCTGAAAACATACATACAAATAACATTGTACAGACTGAGCAAGTTATTATACAGACAACAATTAATGAAAAAAGAGGTTATGAACTTAAAGAGCGTATACAATAAGGTTTGGAGGGAGAAAAGAAAAGGGGAAAGTGATGTAATTATAGTATAATCTAAAAAATACAAGAAATATCTTAATAGGACTTTTTTTATTAAGACAGAGAAGCAAGGATCAGCACTTGTTCTCGATTGTGGCATTGCCTCACTTTCTTACTTTTTACCTTTGATCCTCTTTACCAGGTTTTTAGCCAACACCACTTTCAGAGGTCTCAGTGGTTCCATCAAAGTAAAAGGGTCTACCATCATCAGCTCTGAAAACAATTTCTTCATCTGGACTTTGCAGCATGACCCTATGGGAAAGCCAATGTGGACTCGCCTGGGCAGCTGGCAAGGGGGAAGGGTTGTCATGGACTCTGGAATATGGCCAGAGCAGGCCCAGAGGCACAAAACCCACTACCAGCACCAAAATAAGCTACACTTGAGAGTGGTGACCTTGATTGAACACCCATTTGTTTTCACAAGAGAAGTAGATGATGAAGGCTTATGCCCTGCTGGACAACTCTGTCTAGACCCTATGACTAATGATTCTTCCATCTTGGACAGTCTGTTTAGCAGCCTCCATAGCAGTAATGACACTGTGCCCATCGAATTCAAGAAGTGCTGCTATGGGTATTGCATTGATCTGCTGGAACAACTAGCAGAGGACATGAACTTTGATTTCGACCTCTACATTGTAGGGGATGGAAAGTACGGAGCTTGGAAAAATGGTCATTGGACTGGGCTGGTTGGTGATCTCCTGAGTGGAACAGCCAACATGGCAGTCACTTCTTTCAGCATCAATACTGCACGAAGCCAGGTGATAGATTTCACCAGCCCTTTCTTCTCAACCAGTTTGGGCATCTTAGTGAGGACTCGAGACACAGCAGCTCCGATTGGAGCCTTCATGTGGCCACTGCACTGGACCATGTGGCTGGGGATTTTCGTAGCTCTGCATATCACTGCCATCTTTCTCACGTTGTATGAATGGAAGAGCCCCTTCGGTATGACTCCTAAGGGGCGGAATAGAAACAAAGTCTTCTCTTTCTCTTCTGCCTTGAACGTCTGCTATGCCCTTCTGTTCGGCAGAACAGCAGCCATCAAACCCCCCAAATGCTGGACTGGAAGATTTCTGATGAATCTTTGGGCCATTTTCTGTATGTTTTGCCTTTCTACATACACGGCGAACTTGGCCGCCGTCATGGTAGGCGAGAAGGTCTATGAACAGCTTTCTGGGATCCATGACCCTAAGGTAATTGTTTCCTTTGCTCCGGCTTTCCTTGCTGTGCCTGGATAACTCCGTGTGCTTTGTCTACTTCTGCGCTATATCTGTCCTCTTCATCCGATTCAAGAATATTCTCTAAGTTGGTGGAGATAGGAAAGTGTGTGTAGCCAAAGATGAGGTCCACAGAGCTCACATAAAAAGCTAGGAGGGGAGGGTTGGCATCTGCTTCTAACCCCAGGGCTGCCGAGGCGGAGACATGTGGATTGTTGACCAGTGAGTTCAGTGAATCAAGCTAGTGAGAGACCTGTATCTAAACACAGACACGCTCATCCTGAGCAGTAACCTTCAAGGTCGATGGCTTGCATCCGCATGTGCACACACGCAGATGCACACGCACACACAGAAATTTGCCTACATACATGTGTACACCTGAGTGGGCGCGCACAAATATTCTCTCTGCCAACTGCACAGGCCAGTCAAAAAGGTTTTACCTAGTTAAACTAAATGGATTATGATTGTTGTTGTTGTCTGTTTTTATTTTTATTGAATGAAACAAAATGGGGAACATTATGGGTATTTGTTTTAGAGATAACATTGCTTGTGCAAACATCTGTTAGTGAAGCTTTTCTTGGTTGTTTAACCATCTGACAGAATGGCTACTAGGGAGTAATTATGCAGCACAACAATAGTTCATAGAACTTTACCCACAGAAATCCTAACAACTTTGGGGGGGGGATTAACAGAAATGAATAAGAATATTTTAAATAGCAAACCATTTGTTTTATTATTAAAATGCTCAAAGCAATGGAAAGAATTGACAGGTTATCATAAGCACACTGAGGTCAGCTGTGAGGAACCTCACAAGAATCTGAAGAAGGAATTCTGTACTGAGGTAGAAAGATTGGCTAAGGGTAGGGTGTCTTTACAGAATAAGAAAAACTATATTCAGCCTCCTTTGATAAAGGAATGGTCCTTACAGTGTCACTAGAATGTACACAGGCATTTGGGGAAAAAAAAGTTATCTTGGGTGCCTCAGACATCCAACTATGCAGATAGAAGGAAGTGGGGAGGGAAGATATACACAAATCAAGATGCAATGATTAATTATTTTCAACTTGACTGGACCTGGAATGATCTAGGATGTGTGATTCCAGAACAGAATCACTGAGGAAGGAGGACATACCCTAAATGTGGGGAGCACCATCCCATGGTCTGCAGGCCGAAAATGAGTGCAAATGTGAAAACAGAGGGCAGAAGAACATTAACCTTCATGTCTCTCTGCCTCCTGACTGTGGGCATATGAGCCCCTGCTTTACATGCATGTCATCATGGCTTGTTGGCAACTGTCTGTACCGCCTCAACATAAAACAAAATAATCCCTTCCTGAATTGATTTGCTTTTGTCAGATACGGGGCTACAGCAACAAGAAAGGCAATTAGTACACTAATACATGTGCAACACTCAGGCAAGGTTAGCCATATATATGTTCTCGCTGGATAAAAATGGGATCCCTTTCAATGGGTAAGTAAAGAAAGACTCCGGTCTAACTACTATGAACAGGATCAGGGAAGCCCAAGAGTTTACTGAAGTCCTGATGGAGATGCAGATCCTAAGCAGAGTGAATCCATATGTACCGGAAACAGCTGGTGTAGATGGGAAACACTAAGAACACTCCATGATCAAAGCAAGCTGAGCGAGTCACCTTTCAAATGGTGCAGCCATCATCATGACTTTTCCGATGTCCCTCACCACTCAGATTTCAAGGTACTGATCCATATGTTATGCACTTCTACTTAATTTTAATTCTTTTCATAAAATGTCAGAAAATTGGAAATATATCAACTATCCTCAGCAACTCATAGAGGTTCCCAGATAACTGGTGACACCACCAGAGAATTCTCATGAAAAGTTGTAATGAAGACATAAGGTCTATGCCCCAACCAAAAGAACCTGAGAAATTCCACCTCTATGCAACCGCAAGCATCCTAATGTGTGAAATGAGTCCTCAAGAAGGGACTGAGCTAAAAATGCTTCACTAACTAGGAAAAGAATTGCGTTGCTTCTTAATGAGCACACAGAGCCTTGTGTTATGAGCTGAAATCCAGCCGAATGCAAATAAGTCCTTAAGAATAAACAAATGCATCCCCCCAAAGAGAGGCTTTGGTGATGCGCCAGCATTCAAGCTCTAAAGCAATATTAGCATCTTCCATTTATCATTTCCCCCAGGAGTCCTGTAGATCTCTTGAAGACTCGCTCTTGATAGACTTAGGTAGACTTTGTGCAAGAATCTTAACGATATGACTTTGAAATTAAAAACTGCAAATGGAAACTATTCATCGCACTCCAGTACAAATACAGTCTAATCCTTGCCTGTTGTGCAGATTCCAGAGGATTATCGTATGTAAAAGGCTGAGCAGAACACTACCTCAAGCATCACTCATCAGGAGTAGGCTGGCCAAAATTAAATCATGGATGCCATACATGAAAAACCTGAAGCTGTAGCTAGTCAGAAAATTAGGAAGAAAATCAGAAACAGCAGAATAACTTCTAAGAAAAAGAAATAGTTATGGTGCTCAGGAGTTGGTTCAGTAACTAAAGGGTTTGCTGTGCAAACATGAGGACCTGAGTTCGAATCCCCACTACCCATTTTATATTTTTAAGTTTTTAATTGATTTTATTGAGCTCTACATTTTTCTCTATCCCTGTCCATGCCTCTCCCCTCCCCTTCAACCCACTTCCATGGTCCCCATGCTCCCAATTTACTCAGGAGATCTTGTCTTTTTCTACTTCCCATGTAGATTAGATACATGTATGTCTCTCTTAGGGTCCTCATTGTTGTCTAGGTTCTCTGGGATTGTGATTTGCAGGCTGGCTTTCTCTGCTTTATGTTTAAAAACCACTTATGAGTGAGTACACGTGATAATTGTCTTTCTGGTTCTGGGTTACCTCACTCAATATGATGTTTTCTAGCTCCATCCATTTGCCTGCAAATTTCAAGACATCATTTTTTTCTGCTGTGTAGTACTCCATTGTGTAAATGTACCACATTTTCCTTATCCATTCTTCGGTCGAGGGACATTTAGGTGGTTTCCAGGTTCTGGCTATGACAAATCATGCTGCTTTGAACATAGTTGAGCACATGTCCTTGTGGCACAACTGAGCATCCTTTGGATATACCCAAAAGTGATATTGCTAGGTCTTGACGAAGGTGGTTTCCTAATTTTCTGAGAAATCGCCATACTGACATCCAAAGGAACTGTACCAGTTTGCACTCACACCATCAATGCAGGAGTGTTCCTTTTACCCCACATCCTCTCCAGCATAAGTTGTCATTAGTGTTTTTGATCTTGGCCATTCTTACAGATGTAAGAGGGAATCTCAGAGTTGCTTTGATTTGCATTTCTCTGATGGCTAAGGATAAGGATGTTGAGCATTTCCTTAAGTGTCTTTCAGCCATTTTAGATTCCTCTATTGAAAGTTCCCTGTTTAGGTCTGTACTCCATTTTTTTATTGGGTTATTTGTTATTTTGATGACCCATTTCTTGAGTTCATTGTATATTTTGGAGATCAGTCCTCTGTCTGATGTGGGGTTGGTGAAGACCTTTTCCCATTCTGTAGGCTGTTGCTTTGACTTGTTGAGCATGTTCTTTGCTTTACAGAAGCTTTTCAGTTTCAGGAGGTCCCATTTATTAATTGTTTCTCTCAGTGTCTGTGTTACTGGAGTTATATTTAGGAAGTGGCCTCCTGTGACAATGCGTTCAAGTGTACTTCCCACTTTCTCTTCTATAAGGTTCAGTGTGGCTGGCTTTATGTTGAGGTCTTTGATCCATTTGGACTTGAGTTTTGGGCATGGTGATAGATATGGATATGGATCTATTTTCATTTTTCTACATGTTGATATTCAGTTATGCCAACACCATTTGTTAAATATGCTTTCTTTTTTCCATTTGATATTTTTTGCTTCTTTGTCAAAAATCAGGTGTTCGTAGGTGTGTGGATTAATATCCTGGTCTTTGACTCAGTTCCATTGGTCCTCCTGTCTATTTTTATGGCAATACCAGGCTGTTTTCAGTACTGTAGATCTGTAGTAGAGTTTGAAGTCAGGGATTGTGATGCCTCCAGAAGTTCTTTTATTGTACAGGATTATTTTGGCTATCCTGGGTTTTTGCTTTCCCATATGAAGTTGAGTACCATTCTTTCAAAGTCTGTGAAGGATTTTGCTGGGAATTACATTGAATCTGTAGATTGCTTTTGGTAAGATTTCCATTTTTGCTATGTTAATTCTCCCTACTCAAGAGCATGGGAGATCTTTCCACTTTCTGGTGTCTTCTTCAATTTCTTTCTTCAAATATTTAAAGTTCTTGTCATACAAGTCCTCCACTTGTATGGTTAGAGTTACTTGGAGATATTTTATGCTATTTGTGGCTATTGTGAAGGGTGTTGATTCTCTGATTTCTTTCTCGGCCCATTTATCATCTGTGTAAAGGAGAGCTACTGATTTTTTTAGTTAAGCTTGTATCCTGTTACATTACTGAAAGTGTTTATGAGTTGTCCACTACCCATTTTAAAAGCCATGTAAGGCTGTCTTTTACCCAGAATTGAGGGATGTAGACATGAGTATCTGTAGGACTTTTTAGTGAGCTAATCTAACTGAATAAGAGAGCTCTAGGTTCATTGAGAGACCCCGTCTCAAAAAATAAGATGTAGAATAACTGAGGAGTAATCATTGCTGCTTTCTAGCCCCACATGCAAATGAACACATGTGCACTTGCACACAACATGTACAAACATATATTACACACACACACATACAATAGTCTTTTAATCCCCAATAACACCAAAATAAACGTTTAGAAAACGAACCTAGCACACAAGAAAAAAAATGTGTTCTGCCAGGTGGTGGTAGCACACAGCTTTAATCTCAGCATTCTGGATTTCTGTGAGTTCGAGGTCAACCTGGTCTACAAAATGAGTTCTAGGACAGCCAGAGCTGTTACATAAAGAAACCAAAAAAAAAAGGAAAGAAAGAAAGAAAAGAAAAGAAAAGAAAAGAAAGTGTCCCAAACTGAATTGAGTCAACTTTGTGTTACAGCAGTTCAGTTCTCAAAAACACAAACAAACAATATAAACATGCTTGGTCCAAGACAACAGATAAATACCCAATGAAGGCTCATAAAACTATATATTTACTCATTTTGCTACTATTTAAAATCTTTCATGGAGAATTTTAAACATGCAGGCACTCAGATTGTTTGGCCAGGCCAAGTACTTGATATCCATACTTGGCACCTGCACTGCAGTAGAATAATGTTGACGACAAGAGTTTTCCAGATTTTATTCAAACACATGGTATGATGTAGATTCTGTAATTTATACACAGAGAAGTAAGATAAGAAAAATTTCAAACTCCTTGTTTACTCAGTGTTCATTCGTAAGCATAACACAGCTATACAAAAGCTCTAATGGTGTAAGAGACTCCCAAGGAAGAAGGTAGAAGGGAGAAAGTTGCTGTTTGAAGGAAAGCAGCAGTAATAAGACTGGATGTGATGGCGGATGAGATTTTTAGAGAGATGAGTGGAGGGAAAAGGAGAGGAGATTCCCTGTGTCAAAGCTCTCAAGACCCTGGCTGCCTTTCTGTAGATTGATTTCAAATTTTTAAAGTTGATATTTTCTACAATGCTTAGCTTCTAAGTGCTTATCACAGAGGACAACAAAACCAGAAGGGTTAGAAAATATGAGCTGGGGGGTGTGTTCTGTGTGTCTGTCTATCTGTATGTATGTATGTCTAAATGTATCTGCGTGTGTGTGCACTTCCGTGAAAGCTAAATCCTACAGGCTGTAAGACGGCTCAGCACAGAAGGAGGATGGCCTCAGCTCCATCTCTGGGACTTCCACATCCTGGCTTGCTTTCTGGTGTTCCAGTTGACACCATGACCAAAGGCTGCATGGAGAGGCAAGGGTTTATTTCTTCTTTCACTTCCAGGTCACAGTCCATCATTAAGGGAAGTCAGGGCAGGAATTCAAACAAGAGCAGTTTAGAACCAAGCCTCCTTTTGGCTCTTGCTCAGTCAGTTTTCCTATACAACCTAAGCCCACATTCCCAGGAGCACACTGCACACAGTGAGCTGGTCCCTCCCATATCAATCAGCAATCCAGAAAATGCTCCTCAGGCATGCCCATGGGCTAGTCTGGTGAAGGTAATTGTCCAGTTGAGATGCCGTCCATTCTGGCCTGTGTAAAGGTGGCAGCTAATGCTCACTAGAAGCATATAAAGGTTGGAGAGAACAGAATACACAAACTGTACCTCCCACATGTCATGAATGCACACATACACTAATAGTAAGTAAAATTTTAAAAAGAAAGTAGGCTTATGATGTGATCTTTCCAATGCTTTTAAATTCAATTTTTATTGCTTTTAAGTTATTTTTAGTTGAGAATTTTGTACAGTATATTTTGATAACATTCATCTTCCCTCCTCCAATTCTTCCCAGAGTCATTCTTTCCTCTCTTCCCACCCAGCTTTATGCCCTTTCCCCATCAAGACCAATTTGTGCTCCCCAAGAGTTCTTAGTTGTGTGGCCTTTCACTGGAGCATGGTCAATTTTCTGTGGGCTGCAGTTTTAGAAAAAAAAATAAAAATTGACTCTTCCTTTCCCAGAAGCTAGGAATTGCTAATATTTTATAGGCTGGGGTGGAACTGCATGCTCACCTCCCCTCTCAATGATGAGATTTTTCTGGCTTGGGCGTTTGCATAGGTCTTATGCATCCTGTCACTAGATATGACATCACTCATTACTGTGAGTTCAGACGTTCAGCTACCCTGTTGTGTCATTGCAGTCACCTACTGCCTCTGGCACTACAGTTTTACTGCCCGCACCTATGCAATGACCCCTAGGCCTTTGGAGGAGTTGGTGCAGTAGATAAATCCCACCGAGGGCTGGCCACCCTGCAGTCCCTTATTCTCTGCACTTTAGTCATTTGTAGACCTCTGTGTGGATCATCACTGACTGCAAATAGAAGCTGCTTTGATGAGGGTTGGTAAGTGCTTTAATCTATGGGGATAATGATTGGTCATTAGGTGCTGTTTTAATACTATGCCATTCAGTAGAATAGTAGTAGTAGGCTCTCTCCCTGGGTCTAGGATCTGTATAGTCACAGGTTCTTGGCACAGTGATGGTGCCAGGTACAGGTTTCATCTTATGGAGCAAGTCATAGTCAACCAGAAGGTAGTTGGTTGCTCCCATAGTAGTTGTCCCACTATTGCAGCAGTAGACATGTCTTGCCAATCCAGTTGTTTTTGTAGCTCATAGAAACCACACCTGGACACGCGATGATTACTTTTCTCCTCCAGTAATGTGCATAAACTTCCAGAACTATACAAGTTAGTCTGTAAAAATGAAGTTTACAGGTCAGTACCAGTTTAATTTCTCCATGTTCTGTGGCTCAAGTATATGGTGTTTTCAGCAATAGGGATCTTCCCATCAGTTTCTGGGAAATGATGAAGAGCATTGGCAGTAGCATGAAATGTTTGGGGCTTCTTTGGGGCCTCACCATCCAACAGCTCCAAAAGAAGTAACCCATTCATGTTACTGAGCTTTTTATTTGTGAGTCTCTGGTGTCTAGTATAGGGATTATTGTCCCGTTGTACAATAACTATTTTCAGCTCTTTTTACATATATGTATAGGTATATTTTAGGAAGTTTCTCTAGTTGGATTTATGCATGACGTTTTGAAAACTATTTAGTGTTATTTATCCCTCCCGGTTTCCTTCTTTCACCCTGCTTGCTTCTTCTTTACCCCCAGTGTATCACTTCCTTGTTCCATAATTCCATTTTAACACTTTATACTAACCTTCTTCCCTTAAAAGCCTCTCCCCAGGAGCCTTTAGAAATTTCCTGACCTCCATGAATATTCCAAATAAAAAACACATGTCTAAAGATTCAAAACTAACATCCAAAAAGAGAGAAAACATGTGCCATTCTTTGTTTTAGAACTGGGTTAGCATACCACAGTTTCATTACCCATTCACTTGTTGATGGACAGCTATACTTTACAGAATGGGAATCTATTTTTTAACCAGTTTTACATCAACAGAGGGTTAGTATCTATAACTTTTAAAGAAGTAAAAAAAATACACTAAGCAAACAAACAATGGAATGCTAAAAGGTGGCATTGAATTAAACAGAAAGTGCTCAAAAGATGAAATACAAATAGCTGAAAAACATCTTATATATGTTCAGTAACGTAGACCTTCAGGGAAATACAGATTAAAATGACTAAGGTTTTTTTCTTACCCCAGTTAGAATGACTAAATTTAAAAAAAAAAAAAGAAAGAAAATATAAACAGAGGTTTCTGTCCTGCCCTGTCCCATATCCCTACAGTCCCTACAAAACACGCAGAGGCTTATATTAATTATAAACTGGTTGACCTATTAGTTCAGGCTTATTATTAACTAGCTCTTACAACTTAAATTAGCTCATAACTCTTATCTATGTTTAGTCATGTGGCTTGGTACCTTTTCTCAGTTCAGCATTTTTATCTTGCTTCCTCTGCATCTGGGTGGCGACTACAGACTGAGCCTTTCCTCTTCCCAGAATTCTCCTAGTCTGTTTGCCCCACCTATACTTCTTGCCTGGCTACTGGCCAATCAATGTTTTATTAAACCAATACAAGTGGCCAATGTTTACAGGGTACAAGAGCATTATCCCACAGCAAGAAAAGACAACAAATGCTATCTGGGCATGGAGAAAGCAGAACACTCATTCAGTGCTGATGCAAGTGCAAACTGGTGCAGCCACTACAGAAATCAGCATGGAGGCTTCTCACAATAGATTTTCCACATTATACCATTCTTAGAAATATACCTAAAGAACTTTATAACCTAATGCAGAGATACTTGCCCATCCTTGCTCATTGCTATCACAGTAGCAAGGAAGTAGAAGCAGCATAGATGCCCATCCAGTTTTATTCTTAAATTCACTTTGTAACACTTCAGTTCTAATACAGTAGAACTTTTTCTTGTATTTATACAGAACCACAGATTCCTCCAGTTTTTCATCTGCTTTTCTGTTATAGAAGAGAATCCCCAAAATCTGAGTCAGAGGTGAATGGTTATGTGAAACATCCATCACACCCAGAGAACTTTCCCCTCTGGCTTACTGTCTCTCTCATTTAACTACATAGCTCTTCATCCCAGTTAAGAAAATGACTGTATGACTGTATTAGCCACTTGAGCATACTAAATCTGACCAAGGTGTTTCAAACCCTGTTTCTTAAAACTGCTTTTCTATTTAATATAATATTTTAAAGCACAATAATGACAATTTCTTATTTTTATAGTTTGTATTTCAAACCCAAATTTTTCTCTCTCTCTCTCTCTCTCTTTCTCTCTCTCTCTCTCTGAGTGTGTGTGTGTGTGTGTGTGTGATGCATGTGAACATGAGAGTGGGATCACCCACACTTGCATGCTGGAAGGCAGAGTTTAGCATCAGGTGCCTTCCTCTCTTGCTCTCTATCTTATTATTTGAAATATGGTCTCTGGCTGATCTCGGAGCATACCAATTAACAGACCTTCTGGCCAGCAAGATCCCAGGATCTGCCTTTCTCTACCAACCCCACCAGTCACAAAGTCACAGACATGTGCCTCCTTTCCCAGATTTTAAATGCTGGAGATCCAAACTCAAATCTTCATGCTCACAGGTCCACACTTTAGTCACTCATTTCCCAGCACCTGGCATATATTTTATATAATCTCTCTTGGTTTTGCTAAATAGAAGCCTTAGAAATATAAAGTATACTTGAACAACAATGAAAAAGTAAAAAAACAAAAAACATTGACTTATTTATACAGAGTCAGCAACCCCAAGAGAGGTGGGCTATCCTTCCGTGCAAAGAAGTTCAAGTGAATGGTTCTGTCTTTACCTGTTTTTTTCATAGTAATTTATGTCACACTTAAAGGGATAAATGAGCTTCACACAGATTCTTACCACCCTTCCTGGAAGCAAGTTCCATGTTTCACAGTAGGAGTGCTCCTGAAATATGAGGCCATGGATGCAAGGCTTATGAGTGATATATTTAATAGAATATATGTGGATATTCTCCTAACACTAAATTGGCAATATAGGCCATGCAGAAAATGTAACAGACAGAACCAAATACCTGAAGTCACTTCCTTGTATCACTGACACTGGATAATTTCATTTCTAACCATCATTGATTTTTAGCAAAAGATGTGGGTATGGACCTTCTTAGAAAATTTTATCACTGGCCTCTATCACTGTACTAAGATATAAGGCAGGATGAGAAAATTACTTCACAAATACCCAAGTACAATGATGATAAAATAGAGCCCCACCTCCTGCCACAGAGCTCAACAAACCCTGTTAAAGCACACAGGAGGACTCAAAATGAGCTATTTGCTGATTTTAACAGACTTTCTAGTATTTTTCTCTCAGCTTCTCACATAAAATGCTGCCTGTAGCCCAAGTCTCTAACAAAAAAGAAAAAGGCAGCTCTGTAGAGCAGACAGGAGGCTAGTTTCGCTGTTCAGATGCACAATAGTTCTGCTTTAGAAAAATCCCAGTGAATAGCCACATAAATGTAAAAGAGGAATTAGACCTTCTGTGAGAGC
This sequence comes from Ondatra zibethicus, assembly GCA_004026605.1. Classification (NCBI taxonomy): domain Eukaryota; kingdom Metazoa; phylum Chordata; class Mammalia; order Rodentia; family Cricetidae; genus Ondatra; species Ondatra zibethicus. Next base: position 15,559 of record PVIU01000608.1, read on the forward strand.
AAGAGAAAATTTAGCCAGAAATGCTGTTGCAAGGGATACTGGCCCAGCCCAAGAGAAAATGAGCTTCCCAAAATAATAAAACAACACCTTCTTGGTTTATCTTCATACAATAGCGAGATACTGACCAATAAAATATATGAGTTCATATCATAAATACTAGCTATGAAGAAAGAAGGATTACCATAGCTCCAATAAGACACTAACAAGGGAGCTTAAGGGAGGGATCAAGGAAAACTACAGCAAACCATTTCTTCATTCTTTAATTTATGCTTCTATTTTAAGCACCTTGTTGTGTGGCTGGCAATTTGCTAATAAGCTGAATAGACACTGCCTTTGTAAATTGGATTTATTGAAAAAGAAAAAACATTCATCAAAGGAACTGTGAATCATCAAATAGTTTAAACTGAATTGTTGCTATGTAGAAAATTACAACATGGCTGATGCCTTTAGGATGAAGAGTCAGAAAAGACCCCAAGAGAGGTCAAACAGCTACAGAGCAGTTGAGTGGAAAGGTTAGAGGAGAACTCTTCTGGGTGATGAGGCAGTATATGCATAAATGATGCTCTTAGAAATAGGCCATTAAGCATGAACCTCTGCATGTCATCCAGCCTCTAACTCCTGCCAGTGCTCTTTGCTTCCTGTTCCTCCAAGATGTGAATAGCACCACCTTATCTTCCTGCCACCACAGACTGAACCTCTGCCACAGACTCCAGTGCCATGACTTACCTGCTATAAAGAACTGAAATCTATCTGAAACCCTGAGCCAAAATAAATCTGTCTTCCCACAAGTTGCTTCTTCTAAGTATTTTATCACAATACAGTAACTAATACAGTAATCATATATTAACCAATTCAGTAATCATATATTAAACTATTATAATTTAACATTCATTTGTATACTATATAATCAAAGTATTAAGGATTTAACATATGTCTTAATCTTTAAAAGTGATTCTGCAACTTCTAACGTGTTGAAATCTTTAATAGTAATAATAGCAATGATAATAGATGTAATAGTAATAACAACAATAGTGATAATAATAATAACAAAAAAGAAAAACTAGTGTTCATTGACCATTCCTCATATGTCAGGGACTCGGGGATCTGGACCTTTAGGGAAGGACCTCATGAATGAGTCTCTCAAGTTCCCTGTTTCCGTAAGCTTCCAGAGTCAGATGAGCCCTCTCCTTCCTTCGGGAGAGAATGTTTCAATCCAGGCATAATAGCTATGAAACATTTTGTAACATTTTATTACTGCCTTAGTATTGTTCTATTGCTGTGAAGAGACACCTGGACCAAGGCAACACTTTATAAAGTAAGCAATTAATTGGGGTTTGCTTGAAATCCCTTATTACCATGGCACGGAGCATAGTGGCATGCAGGCAGGCAGTGGAGCAGTAGCTGTGAGCTACATCCTGATCGACAGGCAGAGAGAGAAAAATTGGGCCTGGCATGAGCATTTGAACTCTCAACGTCCACCCCCAGTAACACACTTTCTCCAGCAAGGGTACATACAGTTCCTAATCCTTGTAATCTTTTCAAACAGTTCCAAAGTTCAAGTTTCAATGTCTGTTCTGTCTTCTGAGACTCACGGCAATCTTTTAACTGTAAACCCACGTAAAATCAAAGTCAAAAAGCAGATTACGATCTTCCAACATACAATAACACACAGTACACATTACTATTCCAAAAGGGAGAATAGTGAGGAAATACCAGACCAAAGGAAGACAGAAAAACAGCTAAACAAACTCAAATTTTGCATCTCCATATCTGATGCCAAGGTGTTCTTCAGATCTCCAGCTTTGTTTTGATCTGCAACTCAGTTTTGTTGACTACAACAAACTTCTCTCTTGGGCTGCTACCATGTGTAGTCTGCAGCTTTTTTTTTGGAGGGGGGCAGGTATCATCATGACTCTGATAAATACTAATAATAATTATATTTATTTTTACTTTTTTATTCTCTTTCTCTTTCTCTCTCTCTCTCTCTCTCTCTCTCTCACACACACACACACACACACACTGCCAATATCAGCCAATAAAGGACAACATTCTCCCTTTGAGCTAAGTCCTAAGCAGAAGCTAAGAAGCAATGTTTTGCCCACTAGTAGCAGATTTATTAAAATCATGCTTTGACTCTATGCATCATTTCAGGCTTCATGCTGTTTCTTATTCTTAGCTCACCCATTTTTAAGATGTAAGTTTATATTTTCTATGATGTTTAAATAACTTCAACTCTTTTGGTGAATGAATCAAAGTATATACTGTATACTATTAAAGTAAATAAATGATAATGTTTACATCAATCTAGAAAACAAAATTAACCAATGAATATAAAATATATACAATTTTTAGTCAATGAAGTACTAATTAAAACAATAAGGTTATATTATACTTTAAAACCAAGAATTTTATTGATAGGTTTTGGTGAAATCACTAGAAGAGATGTTTTACAGTATTATTTAGAGAGTAAATTTATGATATATTTATAGATCAACTTGACCACTTGCTACTAAGAGTCTTAAAATCCTTTCACTTTTGACCTCTATTTTTTGGATCTGTCAGAAGATAACTTAATGTGTGGATAGTAATTTGTTGTTAAAAGTCACTGTGCTGACTGAGAAGCCATCAACAATGACACTAGGACCTATCTCTTCTGCATGTATTATCTTTTTGGGAACCTAGTCTATTTGGATGCATACCTTCCTAGGCCAGGATGGAGGGGGGAGGGCCTTGGACTTCCCACATGGCAGGGCACCATGCTTTTTTTAAGGAAGCAGGGGGAGGAAATGGGGGGAGCGGGAAGGGACTGGAAGAAGGGGAGGAAATGTAAATTTTTTTGAATGGAAAAAAATAAAAGAATATGGAAAAAAAGTCACTGCGCTGTCAGTCAAAACAGCAAATACTTGGAAGCCACATAAATATTTAATAGCAGTATAACTAATAAATTATAATGTTTCTGTGTGCTAATTAAACTAGTATGGATGGCTTTTAAGATGTTAAACATGAAGTACAGTAAATGAAAATTCAGGCTACAAAGTTCTATAACAGTGCCATATATGAAATTTCTAATTTTAACATACATATGTAAACAGAGAAGTGACTTGAAGGAAGTAGCCAATAATTCATATAGCACTGTGAATATATAATATCACAGCATAGACTTTGGGCTCCTGCCATTGTAGGAAACACTTGTTGGGCTATTTTACCTCCATGCTTTCTGCAATATTCCATTAGATGCATGAAATGAGAAAGTAGTTAAGTGAGCATGCTAATGACTCAGACTGGGAGGCAGTCTCTATATGATGGCTGCATGTGAGCTGCTGCTGTCTGCAGCCTTTCAGTTCCACAGAGGGTGATGACTTCTCCAATGTGCAGTCTTCCCACAGGAAAATAGCCACACGTGAAACATATGGGGATTATCCACAGAGAATTTGGGAAGCAAAATTTCATACTCGTTCAGGTTATGCTTTACCTAGGATTTAGCACAACCTAAGATGGTCACATTATCTGTATGTCTGTTAATTGTGCATCTGTCTAATTTGCCACCATATCATTAAAACCTATCATACTGTTGGGCGAACAGTAAATGCTCCATTAAAAATGACAACATCGTTGAATAAAGGTATTTTGCATTTTGCAGCAATCATTTTGAAATCAATGCTTTTAGTGTGGTTATCTGAAATCAATCTCATACCAGAGGCTAGGGACAAACAGCAAGGAAGGCTCACTAAAAGGACACTGTAATAGGATGCAGAGGGCACAGTTCTGTCAGAGGACACATCTGAATGATGCTTGTGTCAACTGTACATTGGCTATGTATTGTTTGGCAAGCTGCAGAACCTCTCATTGTTCAGGATTAGGGATCCTGGGTGGTAAATATCCAGTTGACATTATCATTTCATCCACACTAGATGATAAACTCTGTGGCAGTAGAGGCCAAATCTGTCTTACGCAACTGTAACTCTGGGGCCCAAGCAAATGGTAATCCACCACTTAAATAAGTGTCAGTTTAAAAATAATAGCTATGACTGTGAGATCAGGCAAAGATGGTCACCAGAAATCCATAGGACAAAGTTAGAGAAGTTGCAAAAGGCATCCAACAGAAGTCTGCAGTGTGTGAGTCTGGAGACTAGACATGAACAAACCATCAAAGCAAAACAAACAAAAAACCTAAGGCCGTACTCTGCAAAGTGAAGTTAAGGGCCAGATGTAAGATCCTTAAGAAGGCCTTAGGGAACATGAGACAGATAACGCTGCCCCAGCCTGAGCTGTTGAGTCCCTGGTAGGCGAGCTGGGTCTGAAGTATTTAGTGTTCCAGTAAAGATTAGGCAGACTGTGCAGGGCAACCAGAAGGAGCTGAAAGCCTTGGTGATTCCCTCCCATCCCCAAAGGCTCTCCATCAAGGCGCTTTAGAAAAGCCATCAAGTCCTTGCTAATTCTGGTTGATAGATGGAAACCAGAACAAATGAGTGTGTGATTTATTTATTTGCTCCCTTACTCCTAAAATAATTTTCAGGTGGCATCTTTACAGAATTTTTAATAACTACAGGTTTATTACTTTCAAATAGATACATTAATTCATACTAAATGCAGAAAAGTATTTTCAATTAGACACCCTGCCGAGCTTGCTTTAATGAATGTCTAAGATCATTTCCTCTGTTTGAATACAAACAGGGAGAGTGCCAACATTTTGAAAACCCTTCTCCTAAATTAGGGGGAAATTGGCTTATAACTTTGTTTACATTATTAACCTACTTAGCAAACACCATGTACGTAAATATTTTCTATATGAATCATGATGTCATAGGAGCTCTGTAAATGTTCACATAACATATAATTAGAAAACTGCTATCAGCAGCCATGTATGTTGACTCTGTTCCTATAGTACTTACATTATAGAGACTTGGCTGATAGCTCAGTGATAGGGTGCTTCCCCTAATACTGCAGGAAAAAGAGAATTCCATGAATTCAAAGCCAGCCTGGTCTTCACAACAAGGTCTAGGTCACCCGGGGCTACATAGCAAGACCTTGTCTCAAAAGAAAAAAAAATTAATGAAGGCTAAATCTATATTTAGAATTTAGGAGAAATAAGTTAATGATCATTTGCTCTGTGTCAAATCTTATTGTCCTCCTCAGTAAGCATCTAAATATATGAAGACATTGCAGGCAGGCAGTCTCCTAAAGGGGTTCTTTTAAACCTAAAACACATTTTTCAGCTCCACAAAAAACAGTCAAACGTTGGATTTCTCTGATTTAACCCATTTGAATATTTGATCCTTAAACAGATCAGGAGCCAGTGTGATACTACCATTGGTGTATTCTGAAGCCATATCTTTTTACACAAAGGCTTTCTCTGTAGCTTTTGGAGCCTGTCCTGGAATTAGCTCTTGTAGACCAGGCTGGCCTTGAACTCACAGAGATCTGCCTGTTTTTGCCTCCTGAGTGCTGGGATTAAAGGCGTGCACCACCACTGCCCAGCCAAAGCCACAATCTTAATTGAGTTCAGCTCTGTTGTGAGATCAGTTTGAGAAATGGGGACAGTTAGAGTTTATTGTTTCTTAACTGCAATAATCTACAACATCATTCAGGCCTATTGTGTATATATACATAGTTCTGAAACATATTTTGTCAGAACTCATTAATATTTTTCAGAGTGAAGAAGTTCTCTCACCATAGCACTTTATCAGAAGTTGCTCCCTAAAATAATGTCAAACGAAAGAAAATTTAGCCAGTTGTTCCAGTTTGCTTTCTGTTGCTGTAATAAAGCACTCTGAGAAGGAAAATGTTTATTTGGGTTCCATTCCAAGGTCATAACCCATCACTAAAGGAAGTCAGGACAGGAACTCAATGCAGGAACCCAGAGGGAGGAAAAACAGGGCAATGCTACTTCCTGACCCACTCACTGACCAGTGCTCAGCCAACTTTCTAACATAGCCTAGATCTAACTGCCTAGGGATGATGCTGCCCACAGTGGCATCGAGACTATCTCCCATGGACATGGCCACATGCCCTGCTGATCAAGGCTTGGTATGTGGCCATGTCCATGGGAGATAGGGGCTCACTCAGCCCAGATTACTCTAGGCTGTGCCAAGTTAAATTTAAGAATTAAACAAGACAGTAACCAGAACAGAGACCATCAATGTTTCTTCCTTGAATTATAGCCCAAGTAGTGATTTTTTTTTGTTTTGTCATATATGATCCAAAGACAATGTATTAATGGAGTTGAATATGTTGAAAAATACATGAATGAATGAATAGTAACATAAATGTGTACCTTCTATAATTCATATACTACTAATAATAGCCAGTCATTACCCTAAAGGTTAAATATAATGACTAAAGCTTCATAATGAGACTACAGATATATAATATTTGAGATAGGGACTAAAAATATCAATAATAATGATAATATTTATTAGGTATCTATGTTGTAGTTACTATGTGATCTTATTTAAAGCGATATTTTTCATGCAAAATCTAGTGCATCCATACAGTGAAAGAAACTGAGCTAAAAAAAAAAATAAAACATGTAACTTGTACAAGGCCATATAAACAATAAATGGCTAAATATTTGTGTACAGCAATATCTGACTATGAATTATTCCTACTGAGTATTTAATTTACATACACAGTAAGACTGTCCTCCTCAACTTGATTTATTTCAGCCAGTCCATTACCCACCTCTGGGCTTAAGCTGGGGAAGCTGCTCGCTTACACCACAAACAACACTCAAGGGCAACTGCTGCTGACGCTGAGACAGTTGATTTTTTTGCACATGGGATGAAGAAGGCAGAAGTCTGGGCCCAGGAGGATTGGTTCCCATCTCCACCCATCACCATCACTCCGCAAACACAGTGTAAACTAGCTCAAATATTAGGTTTTTATTGAACTGCCACTCATATAAAGGGTGCTCAATACTGGAACACAAAGATAGCAAAGGCACCTTAAAATTCTCTTCCCACCCCAGACTCTAGGAATTCCCTTAACGGCCATTGCTTTATATTAAGAACCATCCTTTCAGAAGGTCCCTACTTACACCATACAAGTTTCAAGATAAGACAAATGGCCCCTGAAAGAGGTGAGAATTCTGTTGGTTTCCTATGCAGGTCATTAATTTAGGCTAGAGGGTTCTGCTTTTACATTGAGAGAGAAAGACTGTGCTGCTGAACATTGTAATGAATTTTATGGAACACAAACCAGCAGTTTTGTTGAAAGGGACCAAAGTAGAAGGCAGCCAGCACAGCTTCCTGCAAGCCTCAGCTCCCTGTCACTCTCTGAGTCTCGTGGCAGAGGCCTCTTTTCCCTCATGTTCAAATGCTGCCCATTACCTCTTCTCCACCCCCCAGGCTCAAATTCTGTACTTATTCACAAAGTTTTATATAGATCCTTTCTTCTCAGAAGTGTATTCCAAAGGATCAGCAGTTTCGTATCTCCAGGACCGAACGCAGTGTTGCAGACTCTCTGGTCCTAATCTAGATCTGTTGAAACAGAATATGCATTTTAAACAAGATTCCTGGGTATGTTGTTTAGACTACACAATAGGAGAAATGAGGTTGTTGATCAACTCCCACATGGTTGACTTGTTTCTGCTGGCTTCCTTCCCATCCTTTACCCTTGAATCCATGACATTAGCTAGTACTAAGCTCTGCCTTGCTACCTTTGAATTGGTTCTCTTTATAGCAAGCTCACTGCTCCAGCAACTTCAATTATGTGGTGCTGCTTAGCTCTAGCCATCCCCTAGCAATGTGGGGCCTACCTTGTCAGCTACAATATTAGCTCAGCTTCTTGACATCGTGGACAATAGAGCCAAGCAATTCTCTTTTTCATTGTTCATGCAGAGCTTCCCAATCGCACTGCTGACCCAATCCAGTCTTCTTTCTGTGCCTAAAAGCTGGCCCATCTTCTAAAGAACCTCAGAAAATAGTCCCTTTGTAAGCTGCTTCACTCTTGTCTTCTCCTTTGTAGAGACAGTAACTGGCTTCATCAGGTTTACTGTTGAACCATTATTAACCCTTTCTCGCCCTGCTCTTCCCAACATATTCATCAGTTAACAAACCTCTCCAGCTATTCTGAAGAAATGAAAGTTACTACCCTACACTCCCCAGTTTTACCATTAGCACCCTTTGACACTGCTTCTTGTCTGTGGTTGAATGGAAAACAATGAAAAGCATTACGTATGAGTAATACCACTTTCCATCTCAACCCAATGAGTTCCTTCTCATTTTTACATGCTCTCGGGGAAAGGATGCTTTTGCTTCACTAATGATACCTATCATTAGAAATGACACACTCCATTGTGAAGCTCTTCATGGCTCCCTTCTCTCCAGGATCTCAACTGATTAGCGGCATCCTTGTGAGGCTGTAAGTGTATTTAAAGTGGAGGAGACTGAGGTTCAGAGGAATCAAGTCATTTTTTTTCAAGGTTCAAGCTGATAATAACATCTAGGTTTTTTAACTGCAGATCCATCACAATTTCCAGTACATTGTTCTGATTTCTTGTGAAATAATTTCCAAGAAAATATTAATCAAACAACACTATGGGTGCCCACAGCTCCCAAAACTCCTCTCAGCATTTAAAAAGCACTGTCTGAGGGAAACAATCACCATAACAAATAATAAATTTATAATATATATTATAATTATATATATATATATATATATATTCTGATTATTGCTCAGTGTATACCTAGTGTTGGTGAGTTACAGATTTTTAGGTGGTTTGAGTTTCAGGATGCAGATCGCTTTAAATCAAGTATGAATTCAAGCAATCAGTATAACAAGAGCGGAACTGAAGCCCAAGAATGCAGAATGTATTTTGCTTTGTGTCATGTACCAATTGGCAGTGAGGGCTTTCAGGGTTATAATTTCTGCTCAAGGTTCTGGTAACTACATGAAATCCTTGAGTGGTTTATGATATCATAAGGTGAAATTATAGCTTCCCATGGGCAAAAGTTGTTGAAAGGCTTTCAGCCATTGAGTACCATAACTAGCATGTCCTGCATAGCAATTATAGAAAAAAACTTTATTAAATGCCTACTCATATTGACTAATGACTTTAAACATAGAAATTATTTTTCAAAATGAGACTGGCAGGCAATTCATTCATTCATTCAGTCCATAAATATGTATAGGCTGTCAGATGTCTGGCTCTTAGATAAAGGCAAGAACAGACAAATCAGATCTCTACTCCACTTTTCAAGAACTTCTTTTTTCGCAAAGGAATTTGACATGAAATTCCATAACCAGGTGATGACTGCCCTGACCATGATAAGAATGCCCTGCCAAGTGTCTTGGCTGCATCTGACCTACGGTGGAAGAGGGATGAGAAGGCTTCTTGATGGAAGTTAACACAGAACTGACCTGGAGTGATGACTCTAAATCTTTTTTTCTTGGAGGATTTCACGTTTATATACAATGAACTATGATCACATTCATCCCTCATTCTCCCCCTTCACCTCTCGCTCAACATGTCTCCTTCCCATCCTTCTCTTTTCTTTGCTTTAAAACTGAAAACAGCTAGTCAAGTCCAATAAATGTTACCCACATGTGCATGAGTGTGGGGCCATCCACTGGTGCATGGGCAACCTCCCAATGGCCACACCTACAAACAAGGACAGGAATCTGAATCTTAAAGGAAACCAGAGATGCACATTCTTAGCCAGCAGGTAAAGGAACCAAAAAGAAATAGTGAAGAGACTATGGAGGAAGACACAAGTATAGCCTCCCTTCAATTGATGAGAAGAGCTAGCGCGATATGGTAGAAAGAGTATTGGTAAAGAATAATAGTGGAACCAAGGCATCTAAGATATGGGTAAACTGGCATTGATAGGGCTCTTCTATAATCTCAAAAAGGGAGGGAGGTGGAGGCAGGAGGATTATGAGTTGAAGGTCAGCTTGAAGTATGTAAATGTGACCCTGTTTTGAGAATGAAAGAGAAGGACGGAGAAGAGAAAAGAGGGCATAAAGATGTAGAGAGGATCAAAATAAATGACTGTGCACATTTCTCATTACACGTGCATATACAATACATGCACATATTCCAAGTACATTACACTTCTCAGGTTTGTCACATATGTGTATATTATATATGCACATCATAGATACATACGTGTGATATGTAACAAAACATGGAAACTACTTATAGTATAGATCATAATGTATACATATTTTATGTGTTTGTGTGTGTAGCAGACCAACATTTTCAGTGACAAAGGCCATCTGTGTGAAACGCCTCCTTTACAGTCTCACAGGAAAAGAATTGAAGATTCCAGCTGTAGAGATAATAGTCAAAGACTAATTAGGGTGACAAAAATCAGATAAGATCATAAAATTCTATGCTGAAGAGAACAATAGGTTCAGGATTCTCAAGGAGACTAAGAGGTTATTCAGTGTGCAACCCTTACCTGGGGAGACAGTGGAATTCATTTTGGAGGAGACTACAAAGATGGTCACCAAATAGAAAAATTTCTGAGTGAGTAACCACACGTCATCTCTCAAGAACAATTCAGCATCATTTAAACAATCAAATTGTATTATTCCACTAGCAACAGCACAGTTTTCATTTTATCAACATTTCTTGCATTTCTCAGTTGAGTGACCTATATAAACTAACAGTATAGCTTTAACATTCTTGGATATAAATAAATCATCTAAAGGCAAACACAGGAAATGAAAAAAACAGACACAAGCAAGATTATGTTTCAGAACACAAAACTATGTCAATAGTGGGTGAAGAAGAATGCAAATTAAGGTTATAAAACAATAGATGAAAGTCCTTACTTAAATATGTGCTTCAGAGATCTAAGCAGAGATCCTAGCCTAAACTAAAAGTTAGTTTTAAGTATTTTTAACTGTTTCCCAAAAGTTGGCTTTAAATAAAAAAGCAACATTTTCATTAAAGACCTCAGCAATATGCCATTTACAATAAACACATTTAACATAGACCTCACTTAAAAAGTTAAAAGCTTGATTATTATTATGTAAAAAAAGAAAATATTGTAAAGTGTTCATCCCAAAGTCAAAATCTAAAATCAGCCTAAATATTTATTTCCCCCTTTGAAAAGCTGTGCCTTTAAGCAAACATTACAATCAAGTTGTAAAAATACTAGACCACTTCAGCCATTGTTATTCTAAAATGCCTGACATAATCATAAAAAGAAAGTGCTTTGCCCCTGGAAATTGTAATTCTTTCAAAATATTAGTAGGGCATTGTCCCTTGGAGAAGCATTTGAGGGCCAGCTTTAATAGCCATTCATTCTTGCAGCATTTACACATTAATATTTAGAGTGAGGTTGAGCAGCATTTTCCAAAGACAATAATAAATGGAGATATTTGTACGAATGTTTCATTTTTTTTAATATCACCTTGGGCTGAGTCAAGCCATGGAAAATTTTAGCTCAAAAGAAAATTCTCCCTCCTTACTCCACCCCCTACCAAGAAAAATCACAAGGATGTGAAAAGAGAGGATTATAATGGAAGTTGCCTTGCACCATTAACTGTAGTGTGTGATCCCTTAAAAGCCATAATTCATGGCTGCTCTACAGCCCTTTCCTTTCAGCAATTATGTATATTAGAGGAAAGTTTGAATACATAAAAACTAAATGCTGATAGAAAGTCAAGCCTCATAAAAGACAAGTTTATTCCACTAGTTTTCCCTGAAGGCAGATGTGAAAACTAACTAGATTGTCCATCCCAAAGTGTCCTGGGTCCAGAGATGTTCAAAATATTATGCAACTTCAGCTGCAGGGCACTGTGCGGGACTTACTCCCTGGGCACCCTGTTGATCCATCACTAAGGGGACATAGTATTGATGGGGACATGAGGATGGGACCCCCTAGCTCTCCTGAGAGCTCAGTATAGATGTTGCTCTTCTGTAGAGACTACTTGGTATGTGGAATTTCTAAAGTCCAGTTTGCTTTCTTTGCTTTCCTTCCTCTCTTCCTCAGAAGTTCATTGGGTCACAGAACATACCTAAGGAGAACGACTCTGGGCCTTTCAGACTGCATTTTCTATGTCCAGAGCAATGCAGGACATCACACTTGTCAAATAATTGTTTCAAAGGTAGGAAAGGCGGCGCAGTGGTTAAGAGCAGTTACTGCTTCTCCAGAGGACCAGACTTCAGTTTGTAGAACCCACACAGGACATTTCAGAACCACCTGCAACTCCAGCCCCAGCAGATCAAGTCTCCACAGATATGTACAACACACACACACACACACACACACACACACACACACAAACACCAAAACTTTTAAAAATTCTTTAAAAACAAAACTAAAGAAGTAATTATTTGGCTTAAGTTTAAAAAGTAAAGAAAAAGAAGATCTCGAATTCCAGTTTGAAGCCAGAACTCCTGAGTTTGGATTTTGTCCCCACTATATAACTAAACTTTGAGATTCTAAAGAAATCATTTAAGCTCTGGGCCTTAGAATTACCTCTGCTCTATTTATTAAATCTAAATTCCCATTTCTTATAATCTCAGAGTGGTAACATCCAAATAAGTGAGGAATAAATTATTTTGAATATAGGAGCGAAAGGTTCAGTCCAGTTCTTTGTTGCTTTTTTTAATAAGTTTTTATTTTATGTATATTGTGCTCTATCTGCATGTTCACCTGCATGCCAGAAGAGGGAATCAGATCCCATTACCAATGGCTGTGAACCACCATGTGGTTGCTGGGCATTGAACTCAGGACCTCTGGAGGAGCAGCCAATGCTCTTAACCCCTGAACCACCTCTCCAGGCCCAGTCCAGTTCTTTGTAATGCCTTAAATACATCAAGACCAAGTGCATCCTTTACTTCTCTGGGAAGAATGGGTGCCAACATTCACAGTATTCAGGATATATGCTTGGGCATTTATCTTCAGGAGAAAAAGCTGACATTATCAGGATGCTCAGAAGAATTCTAGAGGTATTGTTGAGGAATGTGAAATTTATATTCCTTTCAAAGGTTAACAGGGCCTGCGGATGCTAAAAAGGCAAGGCGGTGAGAAAAGGTGAGCCACATGAGTAGTGGGCAGAGTTACTGAATCTTGATTCCAGTTCTGAGTTCTTACTTGGATTTATTACACTGTATTGGTGACCCATTTCTACAACAATGTACATTGCAAACAACCCCAAAATACCAGGGACATACAACAGCAAGTATCTATGGAGTTCACAAGTTACCAGGTTCAGCTGACCTAGACCAGACAGAAAATTTGAGAGTCAGATGGTTTTTGAATGATACCTGATGGCTTCAGAGATTTTTGCTGAACTCAGGCTCCCTTCTCTCCCCTTCTCTGCAGGTATCATCCTCCAGTAGACTAAGTGAGGCACATCCTTCTCGTGGGGGTTACAGGGACATTTCCACAGGCAGAAAGGCACAGGCATTTCCCCAAGACTATGCTGATGTCATGTCTGCTAACCTTCCAGTCACTGAAACGGCCACACAGTGGAGTAGAGGGAGGACATCCATAGTGGCAGGCAAGAAAGTTCCATCAAAAAGGAGGGAAGAAGCCAGGCAGTGGTGGTGCACACCTTTAATCCCAGCACTCAGGAGGCAGAGGCAGGCAGATCTCGTGAGTTCGAGGCCAACCTGGGCTAAAAGAACTAGTTTCCAGGACAGGCTCCAAAGCCATAAACAAACCCTATCATGAAAAACCATAAAAAAGGAGGTAAGGATCAGGATCAGAACCATTAATAAATCAATCCTCCACAGCCACGTCATCTTCTGAATTTCCCTTTGTTATACGTGGAGAACGGACTGACTCCTCCCTCTTGGTTGGGGGTTGCTGTGAAGAAGCATGTGGAAGTTGTTTTTGAAGCTGAAAATTAACAGGCAACAAAATATTTTCATAGAAATGTAAGACCAGGGTGTTTTTGTGGTTTGTGCACCAACTAGTCACGTGTTCAAAGTTAAACTGCCATTTTGGCTTCCCAAGACTGTAAAGGCTAGTGCATTTCCCAAGCATCAGTAAAACCTGACCCTGAAACACAAAACCATCCCACACAGAATGGAGGATGGATACAGAGAGTGAGATAAACTCTGGAATCCTCCTGACTCCTAGACTGCACAACCGTCTGAGAGGGAAAAGCATCCTTGTGCCACACACTTCCATCTGAGCTACACTGTGGGGACAAACTCATGTGATACTTGTGGCATTATATAAATGTATGATGAATATACCTTGAAGTATTTTCATAAAGTGAAACCCACCTAAACAGTTCCAATGTGGTTCCACGTACTCACGGCTTTCTCTGTTTACGTTTCACTCCTTGCTCGTCTGTATGTTCACACTTGACTGTCACACACATGACTCATGAGCTTACTTCTGGTCCCAATGTTGCCTTGATCAAGCCTTTGCCTTTGCCCAAGTCACTCAAACATGGTTGAGTATGGTTTGTTCATCTGTAAGGTGTAACCTCAATTTCAGTCAAATATTCTATGATTCTGGAAATAAATGGTCCATTTATAAATGAACCAATTTTTTCCTCAAAATTATCAGAATCAAAGGAAAAACAAAGAGTTGACTCATGAGAATTCTTAGTTAATAACTAAGCAAATCTATAAAATCAGATTTATTCATTGACGGTGACATATAAAAACTGATTACAAGATGTACAACTTGACATTTTGGTATATTGTATACACTGGGGCATAATGACCACAATAAACACATCTATAACCTCATATAATTAGTTTGAAAGGGCTTTTTAGGGTAAGCAGAGGATAACAGCACTTAAGATCTATTCTTAGGAAAAATTTATATATACCATGGAGTTATCAACTACAATTACTATGTTGTACATTAAGCTCCCAAAATCATTCATCTTATCAACCACAGTCTGTAACTTCTGGCCCACAGTTCCTCACCCCCAAACCTAGCAACTCCCTTATATCCTAATTCCATTTATTTGTTATTGCTGGTTTTTTCCTTTTTAGATCCCATAGATGTGAATTCATACAAAATTTGTCTTTTCATGTCTGGATTACCTAGAACAGTATATTTTATGCTGAGCCATGATATCTCAAAAATGACAGCATTTCCCTCCTTGATACACTGTGTGTGTTCATATAAATGTGTATATATACACATATATATTTATATGTTTATATAATATATAATATGTATGTGATAGTATATGGATATAGATTCCCTCCTGGTAAAGTATTTGTTCCATAATAGGGTTGAATAATAACACACACATACACACACACACACACACTCATGGGCACCATATTTTGTTTATCTGGCCATCTCTCACCATTTTTCAACAGAAAGTTGAGTTACTTATCATGTTTTAGGTTTAGTGAATAATGTTGAAATGAATTTTGAAATACCATATTCTTCAAGTTGCTGATTTCAGTTCCTTTGGATATGTGCTCAGAAGTTTCTAGATTATGGGACACTTTTGTTTTACTTATGTTTTGGGTCATTTTGCTTGTTTGGTTGATGGTTTTAGGAAACTCAGTAGCTAGACCATTGCTCAAGGTTTTCTTTGTCCTCCCCAATGTTTGCTCTTTGGCTTTTTTACAATGTATCCTACCAGTTATAAGCTAACATTTTCTTGTGGGATTGACATGTTGTACAAAGCAATCAGTGATTTTTGAGCATTTTTTCATATACCTAATAACATTTTATGTATCATTTTTGGAAAAGCATTTATTTGATGCCTTCCATCTTGTTGGTTTATTGGTTTGTTGTATAGAAACCCCTGAGTTTGATACAATCCCTGGTGTTAATTTCTGCTTTGTTTGCCTAACACTGAGAATTATATTCAAAAGTACATGGTCAAGATCAATGCCAAGAAGCTTTTTCCTTGTGCTTTCTCCCGTGAATTATTATAATTTCAGCTTACATTTAAGTCCACAATCCATTTTAGTTGGGTTTTGTGCATAACCTAAGATAAGGACCAAATTCCATTATTGTATGTGAATGCCAGTTTCTCCATTGTTTGTTGAAGAGATTCTTCCTTCCCTGTTAAGTATTATTGGCATCTTTGTCAAAAACAATTTAATCGTATATGTATGGGTTTATTTCTAAATTCAGTTCAGTTCTTTTGCAAGTCTGTTTTTAATGACAGTGCCCTCCTGTTTTGATTGCTATAGCTCTGTAGCATGTTTTTAAGTCAGTAAGATGATATCTCTAGGTTTTTTTTTCACCTTTCCCAAGACTACTTTGGCTATTTGGAAACTTTCTGTGTTTCAAAAGAATTTTTATTGAAAAAATTGTTATGTTTAATGAGTGCTCATGCAATAGGTAATGATTTTTAAATGACTCAATAATTACCACTTCACAATTACTTTTTTATTATTTTTGGTTTTGGAGCTGGGAATGAATCCAGGACCTCATATGCACCTAGCATCTACCCTATCCCTGAGCTGCGCTGTCATCCCCACAATCGCATTTTTAAATTAGTGAAATACATTTAATTTATATAATTGTATAAATCAAATCACATCATGTATCTGAGTCATCTCCCCATTTCTTCTCTCTCTCTCTCTCTCTACACTGACCATGTTCGTTCCAGTAACACTTAGCATCCTCCTATTCCTCTCTGGCTCTCCTACTGTTCTAGTTTTCACCTAGCCTGTCTCTGCACATAACTTCAGAACTCTTCATTTCACGTTCTCAGTTTATGTGCAGAGGCCTCGTGCAAGCGCAAGTGTTAAGTGTATACATGACAAGGCTCCCCTCCGCGGTTCAACCTTAACGAAATTGCTTACTCCTCATTTCCCTCCCCAACTGCAAACATTATGAATCACTACAGCTTTTTATTGCACGTGAACATTCACTCAAACTTGCAGAAGCAGGAGAAAGCCAATGCCATTTAACTCAACTGGCTGCTGCCCTCTGATGCTTGGCTCACAAATGCTAATTGTACGGCTCTTGTGATTCATGTAGCTGGGGCAAATGTGCTGATGAGAAAAGCTACGCAAACACTAGGCCAGCCATTATCTGTGAGGTGGCCTCCAGTGAAAACGATGGGAAGGCCCTGACTGGCAGGCTGCTCTGGGGAGGAAGGGAAGAGAAAAGGCATTCCCTCCTAATTTCCCTCTTTCAGAGCAGATGCCTGGGTCTTTGCGAGCCCCTCCATCATAGTGACTCCATTGCTAACTTCATAGGCCGAGACTCTTCAGCCATAGAAAATGAAATTACAGGATTCTAGGAGAGGAATGGAGTACAAGCAAATTCATCTCTTCTAACCATTGCCCAGCATTTCTTCTTTCTGTCTGACTGAAGTTTGGCTGAAGCAGCCTTGCTCTCAGGCTGATTTTCTAGGGTCTCTGCTGAGGGATTTGCCGACCTTCTATTGGTTATTTTACATCCAACCCACCTTGAATGAAGGCCAAGTTGGACATGCTTGGATATTTAATTCTTCCGAGTTATATAATGAAATAAAAACCATAAGGATGTGGGTAGACTTGTGCCAAAAGACTTACATCATTAGACTCGGGGTGAATTTATAGCTGCTTCCATTCATTTGCATTTAATCAGCCCAGAATTGCTGACTCTAGGTTCAGCAAGGACCTCACTGCCTGCTCAGGCCACAGGCTACCGTACGCTGATGGTGACGGGCAATGACTCAGGTTTGAGTGCCCCAGTCCACAGGTCATTTTTCACCTTGAAATTTGGCTGTACTGTCAGCCACTTACATAAACAGAAAGCGAGGGTTATTCTGGCACCTGAAGCTTAAAGAAATCTCCCTGTGGGAGCTCTATAACTTCATAGCCTTGTCTCTGGGCCCACTCTACCTGACACACAGCTCAATTCTTCCATTTACCCTAGAATCACATGTTTAAAGGGTTTATGACTCTATAGTGATTGCATTATGGTCATAATTTTCTTTGAAAATCCCAAGTATGACATCATCTTCTATGATAGTTGGGGGCTTGGAACCAGCTTAAATGTGTGTGTGTGTATAGTCACTTGACTATGTGTGCCAAAGTGTCTAGAAAGTTATTTCACATCTCTGAGCTTCATTTTGGCCATCAGTGAACTCACGTTATTCACAAAGCTGAGCTGACAGGATCAGGTCAGGCTGAAGTGAGATTTTATTGGGCAGGGAGATACAGTAAAGAAACTACAGACCTGACCACTCTATGATAACCACTTGATGATATGGTGAAAAGGAAGGTTTTTATTGAGAGAGTGGGGAGAGGGGCAGGGGGAAACAGAAACAGAATATCCGGAGGCATCTGGAAGCGTCCAGAGCAGAGAGAGAAAGGACTGAACATGGTCAGCAAACTGGATAAGGCCAGGGTTATCTGTGGGAGGAGGAGGAGGATAGCAGTGGGAGAGAAGAGAAAGCACAGTGAGAATCGTGCAGAGGGGCAGGCTGTAAAGAAGAGCGGGTATCTGAGGAGAGGGGAGGGTCAGAAGACTGGAACAGAGGCTTTGAAATGTACAACAAGTACTTGTGATACTGAAGGAGGCTGGAGTCTAGCATGTGCTTTGATAGGCAACCACAGTTACACGCCCATGAAGAGCCATGTGTCCCTTCTGCCTGTAATTATGGCAATGACTCCTTTTGGCAGATAGGAACCTATTTTCCAAGCTCCTGGGGGATGCTGGCTTTCCTCTAACCAGAAATCTTCCTATAGTCCGGGTTGAGCTCATCTCTAGATATATGGACTGCCTTTCGGACTTTGGGGAATTGGAGTTTCCTCTGAACCTGAGAGGGATGATAAGTAAAGGGCCAAGCATGCAATCAGCACAAGAAATGGTAGCTGCTAGCGGCACCTGGTTGTCCAGGGCTGATTAAGATCCCACAGTGGGCCACTGGCTACAAGCGTATAGGCTGAACTCCTTCAATTAGCCGGTTTATAGATAATGTGGAATCAGCCTAAGTGTCATCAATGGATAGATGAGCGAGAATGTGTGACGCTTAGGCTGATCCCACATGCCGATTTCATTTTCTTTGGATATGTACTTGGTAGTGGGGTTGCTCGATTACATGGTAGTTCTTAGTTCTTTGAGGAGGCTCCAAACTGGTTTCCATATTCAGTTTTATTTCTGTCAAAGTATAGGTGGGTTCTCTTCATGCCACATTCTCTCCGGCACCTTTTACTCCTTTGCCTGTTTGATAACAGCCATGCTAACGGCAGCGAAGTCATACCTCATTGTGATTTTTGACTTACACTTCCCTGATTATTAATGATATTGAATATTCTTCGTGTGCCTCTTGTCCATTTGCATGTCTCTTTTGATAAATGTCAATTACAGTCTTTTTGATCATTTTAACAATAGCATTGATTTTCTGACTGTTTCGTTAATTCCTCCTATCATTTATATGTCAACCTCTTATGATGTATGGCTTCAAATGTTTCCTCCCCATCTGTAATTCCTCCTACTGTTGGTTCTTCCCTCCCTGTATTTAGTTTACTATAACCCCATCTTTGGTTTTACTGCTTTTGCCTGTACATTTTATTAATGTTTTTGTTTATTTCTGAGCTTGTAGTTTAATTACAATGTTTCTCTTTTACTTTCCTCTCTCAAAATCCTCCTGTTAGCCCTTCCTTGTTGTAGTTCAAATTCATGGCCTCTTTTCTCATTAATTGGCATTAGATATGTATACATATGTGTATATACGTATATACTCCTAAATATAATCTATTAAGTACATATAATGTTTGTGTGTGTGTGTGTGTGTGTGTGTGTTTTCAGGGATGACAGTCACTAGACAACCAGTGGGTATGCTTTTCCCTGGAGATGGTGGCCTCGGCTCCTGCTTCCTGTTTTCCTCAGCTGCCTGTAGTTCTTTGTGTGGAGCTGAGGATTGTGGGATTTTCTCCCAGCAGTTTGGCACGTCTGTTGTTGTTCTCCCTGTTCAGCTCACTCAAGTTTGGGCAGTCATGTTGGTAAGGCTTTATGGGTGTAGCTTCCGATGTTGCTAGGAGACACAGTCAAATAGCAGAGTCCCTGATCCTCTGGCTCTTACAACACCTGAGCCGTTTTCCACAAGATTGTCTGAGCTTTGGATATAGGAATGTATTATGTATGTATCCCTTGGGACTGGGTTCTGCAGTTTGATTGGTTGTGGTTCTCTGTAGCAGCCTCTGTCTGTTGGAAAGAAGTTTCCTTAATAAAAGGTGAAGACCACACATGTCTGTGGATACATGGGCAAATGTTTATAGATCATTGTTAGAGTTTATGCTAGTTTAGTAAATTAGTGACAGAAGGTTCTCTTCCAATAACCATGACTTCACTAGTATTGAGTAGTTAGTTAGGTTTCCAGTACTAGACATGGTATTCCTCTTGTCGAGCATGTCCTAAGTCCAGAGAGAAAGCTGTTACTTCCCAGAGGTCAAAGGGACTTACACCTCAGAAATTGGGCTCAGAGACTCCTGAGCTGGAATTGATTTGAATGCTTCCACCCTGAGGACTAGTTTTCTTGGGACCAGAAGATACACACAAGCTTCCAAAGGAGAGAAGCAATCAACAATCCTACCCAGCTATGATGCCCACAAACCACAACAATGACCAGCATGGCACTCTAGCCCTATGGATACAGAGGTGGCATATATACCTTGGTGGTTGCCTGTACTTTGGAGGTCATATTTTTAAGACTCACTGGAGCTGGAGAGATAATTCAGCGGTTAAGAGTACTGACTTCTCTTCCAGAGGACTCATATTCAACTCCCAACACCCACATGGTAAAACAACCACCTGTAACTCCAATCTTAGGGGATCCAACACCCACTTCTGGCCTCTCTGAGTACTGCACACATGTCATGCACAGTACATTAAATCAAATACTTGTACATGTAAAATATTTTTTTAAAAAAACAAATAAAATTCCCAAAATATCATTAACTGAGTGAGTATTAAATAGCATGTCCTCTATATTTTCTTGTAGTAAACTCATAGTTTGAAGAGTTATATTTTAAGTATTTCATCCATGTAGAGATAATTTTGTATATAATACAATACTAATCTAATTTCAGCTTCTGCATATACATATACCCAGCCTCCCCAACGCCATTTATTAAGGAGATTGTTCTTTTCCCTATTGTGTGTCCCTGGCACCTTTGTTGAAAAGTGGTTGGCTGTAATCCATGAATTTATTTCTGGGCTCTTTATTCTGTTCCGTTGGTCTATGTGCCAGTTTTAAGTGCGGTTTGAGGGAGATTTTTTCAGTAAGACAATAGGAAGAGGCTCATTGGACTGAAAAAGATGAACAGAAAAGAAGGTGCTAGAGCCAGGAACAGAGAAGATGCAAAGCAGAATGTCTTGCATGACAGAAGGGTGGGAAACAAAGAAGTACACAGAAGTACTGTAGCAGGAGAGCAATGATTGCTCTGCAGAAATCTTGCAGTGCTCTGGCTTCTCTCTGTGGTGTCTAAAGGCAGATATGTAAGTTGGAGACCATGACAACATATGAGCTTCACTATTGCATTGCTATTAATGAAACAGAGAAGCACTAAGACCTCTAAAAGCTCTGTAAATGGGTCCCACTGTGGTATTCTGTAGTTGCTGCTCAGCAATTTTAATTCAGTAAATTTTTCCTTAGAGAATGGAATAAAGACCAGGAATTTGTAGTCTCATAAACAGCAGATGAGAACATGTGGTTGTATAAAGAATGGTTACTTTATCAGCCGTGTTGACATGGGGAGGTGACAGATAATATTGGGATCAGAGTCGGGGCTCTTTTCTGGTCTCTTCTGCATTATTTGTATGTCATGAAGGAACTCACTTTTGATTTTCTCATTATGGGCCTAAATGTGCCTAGATGAAGAAGTAGTACAATGCAATGTGCAGATAGAGAGCCTCTGGAACCAGACGAAGTTTAAAACTTGAGCTTATTGACTGACTTCTATGGGGGTATTATTTAGACTAAAACCTTGGTCTATCATATGAAAGCTGAAGATGATAACGAGCATTTTGTATTTACGGTTGCCGCTCTGGGCTTTCAATTACATAACCACATTGAGGTATTATCAGTTTGTTTAATGCACATAGAATGCTAGATAGTAGAAGGCACATGCATTGTCATCAATAAAAATAAGTGTACGGGTTAAATGATCTCTAACATGTCAGCTTCTCATCTTCTCATTAGCCTGGACTTCATATTGTTACAGTTAAGAAACTTTAATATCTTCCTTTTAATTAATTTCTAGCTGTCACCCATATGTAAAGAAAGTAGAACAAATAAATAAACAAGTGTTAAGATGCCCAGTACAGCAATAGAAATGTGTGTGAAAATGTGTAGTGCAAGGATCAGAAAATTTGTTTCTAAGGATATAAGTGATGTGTTCAGTTCTACACCTCCTACCAAGATTGTTGGGTGTTGAACATCACAGGACCCAGGATGAATATCTTAGGGGGCTTGGAGAATCCATCTAGCTTTTATGATCAGAACACTGGTACCGTAAGGTTTCTTGTGTCTCATGGATGTATAATATACACAGTTGCCTTTTGTAAGTAGCACACTCTAAATATTGCTGTTGCTGCTATAACTGTGATAAACATCTTATTTGGACACTCAAAGGGTATCAGCACTTTGTCTTGTTGTTGTAAGCTGCCACTAGTCACTTGGGTGAAACTGATCATTATATTTGTGGAATGTGTGTCTTATCTATAGCTTCTCTGAGGAATCTCTCTAAAAGAAACTGTGTCCTAAAGAAAAATAGGAAATAATACACTAACAATAATATGTACCAGAGATAAAGGAACAAGAGATGGATAGTGCAAGTTCTTGGGTTTCTGGGTTCATTTCCTTGGTCTGATGTTTTCTGGATGAATGGCCTTAGTCAAACTGTTTAAGCATGCCATGCTTCAGATGCTAAAATCCTCCTCCCTCTTTAAAATAGAGGCAATGACTATATGCATTATAAGGTTAAACAAGGTGATGAATTTAAGATCTTGGATCATTGCTGGAATGAAATATCAAATAATGATTAATTATCATTATTGTTAAAATAACAGAAATAATAAGTAACTCCAGCATTTATGAGATGGAAGACATACAGCCAAAAGACTAAGAAATAGAGGGAAATTGAAAGAAAGATAAAATGAACAAATATCAAGCTTGCATAAGGAGGTGTGTCATTGGCCTCTTCCCATAAACTCAGACCTGTGGTGGCTGTCCCCAACGCACCTGCCCATGGGATAGGATGCAAATTTTTTGCACTGTTGCTTCAGCTTCAAATTCTGTGATTGTGCCATAACTGGCCATAGGAAGAAACAAAGGACTGTAGTCATGGAGACCTTGACCTGGAAGATCAATACTCACAATGAGGGTATGATCCCATCACACAAAGCCCACATATATCAGTAATGCATAGAAGCCTGCAGTGGTTCATCACACCTATCTCTGCTCACTGCCCTGAAACTGTGGTTCTCCCTAAGTGGCCACTGAGATTTGGGAACAGACTGGAGGAAAGTTGAAAACATGAGAATGAGAGAGCTAGTCAGACTTCATAGTGTCTCTTTGAAAGGGCAGCTAGTAAAGATTTCAGGCTTTATGGTCAGAAGGTCTACTTCACACCTACTTGGCTCTAATGTCATAACACAAAAGCAGCTGTAGATGGTCTGTAAATGAATGGGCTTGCTGTGATGCAATAAAACTTTTTTTTAATTGGATGATTTATTAAAACAGGTGGTAGACCAGATGTGGCCCCATGGGCCATAGTTTGCTCACCCTTAGTCTAGCCATGGACCTGATGCAATAACTCAAGTTGTCAGAAGGACCTGAGCTAAGACTCATAAAAATTAAATGTGATGTCATGCCAAAGAATGTTGTTGTCTAGAGGTAAGTTGACCTAACCAAAGGGGCTTTGGACTGAAGGTGAAAGGAGAGACAGCGACAGATTACCTCTAAATGGAGAAAGCAGCTTTTGTGAAGAAAATACAAACAATATATAAAAGAAAACCAGAGAATAAGAAGCATTTGCACTAGGAAAACATGAACAGGGGCTCAGAAACAATACTTTTTGCCTCATTTTTCTGTATTCTAATTTAGACCATGTAACAGGAGTGAATATTCATCCTTATTTGACAGAAACAGCCTTAGTGTGTTCATGTACTTGTGTGATTATCACCAGGGCCCTGCTTAGTAGTCAGCTGCCCTTCACTTGAAATGCATGTTATAAAACCAAATCCATAAAAAAAACATGATTGTAAAATTGTAGCACAATTAGTTATGTGTCATTTCACTTTTCACAAAAAACTTGAGCACTAATATACATGTAAACACAGACATGAGCCTGTGTAAGGGCAAATATGAGTTCCAAATCAGAGCTGGAGTCAAATCCAGCCTTATTCCCTTGAGCAAGTCTTAGGTACTATGCTAAATCTGCCTGCATCTCAACTACTCAGATACAATAATAAATAATGAAAATAGCAATCTCTGCCCCCTGCAGTCCATCAATGCCTGAGGCAGGTAAGAGCAGAAGAGCTGTCCCTATCCCTCACCAGCTACAACTCTCAGGAGCACAGGCCCTGCACCTCACTTGTGGTGTAGGAGGTTCTTCTATCTATGAGTTGCTTTCATTGGTTGAATAAAGAAACTGCCTTGGCCTTTTGATAGGGCAGCACATAGGTAAGCGGAGTAGACAGAACTGAATGCTAGAAAGGAGGAGAGAAAGAGCCACCTTGGAGCTGCCAGGTCAGACATGCAGAATCTTTCCTGGTAAGCCACAACCTCATGGTGAACACAGATTTAATAGAAAGGTTGAATCAAGATGTGAGAGTTAGCCAATAAGAGGCTAGAACTAATGGGCCAGGCAGTGTTTAAATGAATACAGTTTCTGTGTGATTATTTTAGGTTTAAGCTAGGCCAGCGGCCAGGACCAAAAGCAGGCCCGCTCTCCAACAACAGATTGGCACTCCAGCATGGTAAACTGACTCCACGTAAAAGCTGAGAGGGCTTGAAAAGGAATTCTAGACACAAATACAGAGTTTAGCACAGCTGGTGGCATGGCATAGCTCCTTTAAGAGAGAATTTCCTGACTCAGCAGCTAAAACAAAAAAAAAAAGCTGTGTGGTTTTAAAACGGGGCTTCCTGGGCTGTGCTGCCAACATGAACTCAGGCTATGAAGCATTTCAATGGTTTTCATGGGACTGGATGTTTGTGTGCCTGCTCAGGATCAGGAAGAAAGTACTCTAAGACCATGCCAATGGCTCAGTGCTCCCTGCCTGGGCAGGTGGCGGGATCAGGTCTACTAGGCATACACAAGCAGGAGAGCATGGTGGATTCCTGCCGCCATACACAGAGATGTTTCCAGGCTATGCAGTTCTCTGCATGGCAGATTCAGCTGTAACTCAGATAATAAGAGTTTATGTGCTGCATGCTCATTCTCAGAGTTAAAGTGCTGAGTGTAGCTCCTACCTAGTGGACCCAGAGCCAGCAGAAATGGTACATCCACCATTTTGTAATTGGAGAGAGGTGGAGCCAACATCCAGAGCAGCTGCAACCAAGCTGCTTAGCATTTTAAAAGCTCTTCAAGACAGTAGAGAATTACAGATTCACAATAGGACAGATTCCAACATAAACAACCTCTAAATGGGTCACAATGTTGGATAAATGTACAGAGGCTTGGGAGAGAAGAAAAGGAGTATAGAGAGTCATAAAATAAAGTTAATGCCTAAAAACAAGGTTAAAGTCTTTAAAGAGACAGGCAGTAAAAATATTGATAGTTTAAAAAGAGTAAAGAAAAATAAGCCATGTAAAAATGGAAAATTCACAGAGAGTCTGGATTATGTATTTTATTGTATTTTCTTTGAAATTTTTGACTGTGAAGGAGCTAAGTACAGAGAGAGTTTCATTGTGTGGGCTGCTAAGCCAAACCAGCATGTATATTATAAAGGTATCTTGACTTCAGAAGTTGGGTCTAAGGACATGATGCTTTGGAAAAGAGATTCTTCTTTTGTTTTCACAGAGGATGAGACCCTGTGGATTCCTTCTAGAAAAATATGGTATGATAGACCACACCCTCCTGAAAGGTTGCTGTAAACACCCTCAGAAAATTAATTCACTCAACTGCTGACTGAGATGAACCTAGCACACAGGATACACCATGAAGGACCTGATTAACAGCGCCCCCATTCAGCATGAAGCAGTTTGGAGAGAAATAACTGTGCCCATATTCCCAAATATTGTTTATAAATGTTCTTTTACATTTAAAGGGGGATATTTTATATATATGAATAATTTGCATTGGTATGGATTTTGCTTTATTGATATAAATTTAAGGTCAATCTTGTTATATGTATATTTCTGCTCTTGATTAAAGTATTGTGATTGTGTAGTTCAGTTAAAACTGTAATGTATAATTAGGAAATATAGGTTGTTAATGGATAATCATCGATAATAGTCAAGCTTGTAGGCATGTTAGTTAGATTTTCTAGATGTCCATAGATATATTTCAGATAGGCATTCTTCATATCTTTCAAAGACTACAGAATATGGCATTTAAAATGTTTTAATAACTTAGGGTTTTTCATGACAATGAGATAACCAGCTATTTCAAGAGGAAGATGAGCATCAGAGAGGCTCCTTATGGAGTTTGATAGCCATTTGGCAAGAAACTGCCCTTGCATGGACTGATGCATAAAATGGACATGCAGTACCCACAGAGAGATGACTGCTGAACTTGCCTAAAGGTGAGACTGTCCTTCGGGGTTCCTGCTTCATGAAAGAGTCTGAGAGACATTCTGCAGGACACAGAAAAAAGTGACTGAACTGTCTTTAAAATTTTCTACTTCATGGAAATGTCTGCTGGACACTAAGGGCCTATAGGCTTAAGATGGATGCCCCAACAGTACAGAAAAACTTGGGGTGACTGTCAAGGAAGCGAGATGTCTCTGTCATTGCTAGAGTTTTGGAAGTTGCTTATAATGCACATCGTGTTTACTTAAGTAATATTATCTCCTTCTGAAGTCATTGATGGAGTTGAAGAATTTATAGATATAGTTTTCCTTAGTTATGATAAAAGATAAAGTAGATATAAATATTGTAACTGTAATTCTTGCTTGATAACTATTTTGTTATAAGTAATTTTACTATGTTAAATTTAAAGCCTTCCTTTTTGTTTAAACAGAAAAATGGGAAATGGTGTAG
Organism: Ondatra zibethicus; assembly: GCA_004026605.1. Classification (NCBI taxonomy): domain Eukaryota; kingdom Metazoa; phylum Chordata; class Mammalia; order Rodentia; family Cricetidae; genus Ondatra; species Ondatra zibethicus. The sequence goes on from PVIU01000608.1 coordinate 42,601, forward strand.
GAGGTTCTTCTGTCTATGTATTGCTTTCATTGGTTGAATAAAGAAACTGCCTTGGCCTTTTGATAGGGCAGCACTTAGATAGGCAGAGTAGACAGAACTGAATGCTAGAAAGGGGGAAAGAGCCGCCATGGAGCTGCCAGGTCAGACATGCTGAATCTTTCCCAGTAAGCCATGACCTCATGGTGAACACAGATTTAATTGAAATGGGTTGAATCAAGACGTGAGAGTTAGCCAATAAGAGGCTAGAACTAATGGGCCAGGCAGTGTTTAAATGAATACAGTTTCTGTGTGATTATTTTGGGTGTAAGCTAGTCGAGCAGCTGGTATGACAAGCAGCCCGCTCATTCCTGTTGCACACCTGAGCAGCACAATAGAGTCAAACTTGTACGGGTGAGTCAGCACCAAAGTTGTGAGTATGGGAAAGCTGCCCCCATTACTCATCTGTCTTGTGGCTGCATGGGGTTAGATTCCCCCCCACCCATCCACACCTGAGGCAGGTTGGAGAGCTGGCCCTGAGGCCATAGTGCAGGAGAACAGGCCCTGCACCTCACCTAAGAAGCACAAAAGAGACAAACCTGTTAGCAGAGGTGTGGGTGAACTAGCCCCAAAGTTGTGAGCATGGGTGAGTCATCTCCACTACTCCTCTGTCATGTGGCGGTGTGGGTGGGGGAGAGATGTACCCCCTTACCTCTCATCCCTTACAGCCTATGACAAATGAGTGAGCTGGCCCTCTCCTTTGTCAGCTGTAGCACAAAGGGAGAGTAGACTGAACCTTGCCTGGGTAGCACAGTAGAGCTGACCCTGTTAGAGGAGGTGGAGGTGAGCCAGCTCTGAAGTTGTGAACATGAGAGAGCTGTCCCATAACTCATCTGTCATGTGGCACCATGGGTGGGGGAAAGATACCCTCCCCAGCTTGCCCATCAATGCCTGAGACAAGTGAAAGAGTTAGCACTGAGGTCATAGGAGTGGGAGAGCTGTCCCTGCCCCTCATCAGCTGCAGCAGTAGGGACAGTGCCTCTACTCCTCACCTGGACAACATGGGACAGCTAGCCCTGAAGGTATAGGTTTAGAAGAACCGATCCTGAGGGTATGAAAGCAGGAGAACTGGCCCAGCTTCTTGCTCATCTCTCTCCAAGGGGTAAGCTAGCCAAGGGAATGCTAGAGAGATCACCCTGATGGTGAAGACAGGGGAGAGCTAGCAGACTGACCAACCCTGTAACTACCCTGGCTCAGACCAGGGTTATGTGTTGGCCCACTGCAACATCCAAATCATCTGTGAAATTCTGGAGCATGGGATGAGGGGATGGGAGTGGGGTCAGTCCTGTGGACCCAGGGCTACAGGATCTCTAGGATGAAGGGCAGCAACAGAATGTCCTGGAAGAGTCCCAGCAAGGATCCAGCATGGATGATGTAGCAGAGATCAGGAACCTTGGACCAGACCAATGATTCTTTGTGATGAACACCTGCATGTTAAAATGTATGAATAAAAGCTTTTCCTGTGTGATTCCCTATGTCACGCTGCAGCTTCCATGATGAGATTTTCCCTTTCTTCATTTTTTTCCTTTTTTCTTTAAATTTTATTTTGTTTTATTCTGAGTGGGGGGGGTGGATGGCATTGGGAGGCATGATGTGAAAGACACAACGAATAAATTTTAAAAAGTTTAAAAGAAAAAAGTAGTCCTCAGGAAAAATTCTCAGGAATGGGATAGCTGGGTCATGTGCTGGTTCTATTTTACTCTACACTGATTTGTACATGGCTGGAACAGTTTATATCCCCACAGCAGTGTCTAAGGGAACCTTTCCCATCCTTGTTAATGTTTGTTCTCTCTTGATGGTTGGGGTGAGACAAAATTTTTGTGTGATTTTATTTGTAGTTCTCTGATGGCCAATGATGTTAGTAAAGTTTGCCAAGTACCAAAACCAAAAAAAATAAAAGAAAACAGTAATCTTGATACATATAGATGAACTCACATGTAGTATATACTATATTGTTTTGTTTCTGTCATTTTATATATAAATAGGATAATTGACTGGATGGGGATGCAAAGTCACACTTCATATGTAGAAAATATAACTAAGAGTGACTTCCTTGTCACTGGAGACATTCAAACAAATACAACATCATTTTGTAGTGATGTTGGAAGTAAATTATTGCTCTTCTAAGACTTGTCTGTGAAGTTGTTGATACAAAATAATCACAGATTATAATCTAAACCTAATGAATTGAATAAAAATCTTCATTTTTAAGAAATGGCAGTGGAGACAATCTGTATAATGAATTTAGGCATTAATGGATAATAAGAGTGTGTAGATCAGCCAGGCAGTGGTGGCATATGCCTTTAATCCCAACACTCGGGAGGCAGAGGCATGCAGAGTTCAAAGCCAACTTGGTTTACAAGAGCTTGTTCCAGGACAGGCTCCAAAGCTGCAGAGAAACCCTGTCTCAAAAAACCAGGAAAAAAAAAAAGCATATCCCTCCTTTATACAGATGATAAATGGGCCGAGAAAGAAATCAGAGAAACATCACCCTTCACAATAGCCACAAATAGCATAAAATGTCTCGGAGTAACTCTAACCAAACAAGTGGAGGACTTGTATGACAAGAACTTTAAATATTTGAAGAAAGAAATTGAAGAAGACACCAGAAAGTGGAAAGATCTCCCACTTGGTAGGTAGAATTAACATAGTAAAAATGGAAATCTTACCAAAAGCAATCTACAGATTCATTACAATGCCCATCAAAATCCCAGCAAAATTCGTCACAGACCTCAAAAGAATGGTACTCAACTTCAGATGGAAAAGCAAAAAAAAAAAAAAAAAAAAAAAAAAAAAAAAAAAAAAAAAAAAAAAAAAAAAAAAAAAAAAAAAAAAAAAAAAAAAAAAAAAAAAAAAAAAAAAAAACCCAGGATAGCAAAAACTATCCTGTACAACAAAAGAACTTCTCTTCTGAAGGCATCACAATCCCTGACTTCAAACTCCACTACAGAGCTACAGTACTGAAAACAGCCTGCTAGTGGCATAAAAATAGACAGGAGGACCAATGGAATCAAATCGAAGACCCAGATATAATCCACACACCTTCAAACACACAATTTTTGACAAAGAAGCAAAAAATATCAAATGGAAAAAAGCATATTTAATAAATGGTGCTGTCATAACTGGATATCAACATGTAGAAGAATGAAAATAGATCCATATCTATCACCATGCACAAAACTCAAGTCCAAATGGATCAAAGACTTCAACCTAAAGCCAGCCACACTGAACCTCATAGAAGAGAAACTGGGAAGTACACTTGAATGCATTGGCACAGGAGACCACTTCCTAAATATAACCCCAGTAGCAGAGACACTGAGAGAAACAATTAATAAATGGGACTTTCTGAAACTGAGTTGCTTTTGTAAAGCAAAGGACATGGTAAACAAGACAAAATGGGAGCTACAGAATGGGAAAAGATCTTCACCAACCCCACATCAGACAGAAGGCTGATCTCCAAAATATACAAAGAACTCAAGAAATGGGTCATCAAAAGAACAAATAACCTAATACAAAACGTAGTACAGACCTAAACAGAGAACTCTCAACAGAAGAATATAAAATGTCTGAAAGACACTTAAGGAAATGCTCAACATCCTTAGCCATCTTACACCTGTAAGAATGGTGAAAATCAAAAACACTGATGACAACTTATGCTGGAGAGGTTGTGGGGTAAAGGGAACACTCCTGCATTGCTGGTGGGAGTGCAAGCTGGTGAAACCCCTTTGGATATCAGTATGGCGATTTCTCTGAAAATTAGGAAACAACCTTCCTAAAGTCCCAGAAATATCACTTTTGGGTATATATCCAAAGGATGCTCAGTCGTACCACAAGGACATGCTTGTGGTATAATGCTCAACTATATTCATAGCAGCATTGTTTGTCAGAGCCAGAACCCAGAAACCACCTAAATGCCGCTCAACCAAAGAATAAATAAGGAAAATATGGTACACTGACAAAATGGAGTACCACACAGCAGAGAAAATTAATGACATCTTGAAATTTTCAGGCAAATGGATGGAGCTAGAAAACATCATATTGAGTGAGGTAACCCAGACCCAGAAAGACAATTATCATATTATTCACTCATAAGTGGTTTTTAAACACAAAGCAAAGAAAAACCAGCCTACAATTCACAATCCCAGACAACCTAGACAACAATGAGGACCCTAAAAGAGACCTACATGGATCTAATCTACATGGGATTTTTACATAGTAAAAGACAAGGTCTCCTGAGCAAATTGGGAGCATGGGGAGTATGGGAGAGGGTTGAAGAGGAGGAGAGAGGCAGGGAGGGGAGCAGAGAAAAATGTATAGCTCAATAAAATCATTAAAAAAGAGTGTTTAGATCATATAGAAGCTCCTCTGAACCAATTCAATATTATAGAATCCTTCGAGTTTAAGTGTATAAGTTTAAGTGTCACATGGGAAGGGCTAGAAAATTAATCAGACATCATTTGGGAAAATTAAAAATGGCCCTTTCCCCCAGAGTTGAAAGGCACGGTACTAAGCCCAGTGCTACCTCCATTTTATAATATTAAGGACTGCTCTTAGGTAGATGCAAATAGACTGTAGGGAACACTCTTCATTGAGGTTGCTTTTACTTTAGAAATGGTTTTATTTATGCACAAATTAATAGGCAACATTCTTTCCATTCTGTTTTCCAAAAACAAAGAGTTTTTGTTTGGCTGAGGTTTTTTTTTTTGTTGTTGTTGTTGGGTTGGTTTTTTTTTTTTTTTTTTTTTTTTTTTTTTTTTTTTTTTTTTTTTTTTTTTTTTTTTTGGTTTTTCGAGACAGGGTTTCTCTGTGGCTTTGGAGCCTGTCCTAGAACTAGCTCTTGTAGACCAGGCTGGTCTCTAACTCACAGAGATCCACCTGCCTCTGCCTCCCAAGTGCTGGGATTAAAGGCATGTGCCAACAACTGAAGCCTCTTCTCACCTTGGGCATAGCAGCTCATCCCCTGAGCCTGCTTGCGTTTGTTTTAAGACATTCCTCTCCTTTCTGGGAAATGTCTGCCTGGTGCTGTCTCTGTGTGCTGCAGGTAGAGTTAAGTATTCCGTTAACACTGAACAATTCACACACAAATAGATAGTTTAACCTTAGATTATTTTCCCAAGGCCTGAGGAGGTTGGTACAATAGAAACAGAATTGGGTGAGCTGGTAGAGTATTCAGTGGAATCTTAAAAGAAATGTTTGTCTCCCTGGACCTGCCTGGTGGTGGCTGGAATGCGGCTCAAATGGTTTAGCTCTTTGTAAATCTTTATCCACCGTCCCTGACTCAAGCTCCCTCATATCCCTGGCTGTCTGAATTATGCACAGGATGGACTACACTCACCCACTGGGATGCATCAATCACTTCTTAGATCTCATTTATGTTTCTATTATTCTACGGCTGCTGAGAAGCCCACTGTAATTTTCCATTAGAGTATCACACAGGAAAACAAGATGCCTCGTTTTGAAAGCATGAAGGCAACAGTGAAAGGAAATGGATTTTAAAGAAAAGCAAATGACAAAAGTATGAAACTTGTCATGCACGCAACCTGAGAGAATTCCCTGTTGATAATGATGTTTCTCTTATTAACCCCAAACCTTCCAGCACCCCCTCTGTACCAAGCAGTGTGTTTTTAGATGATGGTGGTAATGATGACAATGACAGCAATTAATGTATGTTAAAGACTCAAATCCATGAATAGGAAAGACTTGGGTTCTGCTCTCATGGGCGTGGACATGTAGTATGCAGTTTTAACAAATAGTTTTAACTATTATCAGAACTACTTTAAACTTAAGGTATACTAGGCCTCCTCTAAGGATCAATGAAGGCTTCCTTGAGGATGTAACATGCAGGAATAATCTAGACAAAGGAGGTATGGGAATAGGAGAGGTCCTTCCAAGCAAAGTGAAGCCTATGTGCAGAAGCTACTATAAAGTAAGAAGTCGATGGTTTTGAGTCAAAGAGAAAAGGGAAGGGAAATTTTAAATTGAAGAAACTGCTGAAGCATCAATTGCTTGAGTGGGAAGATGAGTCTAGAAGCAAGGCAGGAACAAACTTATGCTCAACCATGTAGGCACTGGACTTTAACCCAAGAGCGTGAGTAGTCACTGATGAACATTAAGGTAAAGAGTAGCATGACCATATTTAAGTTCTATGATGACCGCAAGTGTTTTGGAAGAAGACAGAGATAATGGCTACTTAGACTGGAGAAGTAGATGTTTCTATGAAATCTAAGTTAGTCTGGCTAACTTAGATGATATTAGCCAGACTAACTTAGATTTCTTAGAAACATCCACTTTAAGTAATTTTCCATTCTCAAAACCCCAGATCTACTGCTTTTCCAGAGTCACATGAAGCCAATGTAAGTGCTGGTGAGAAGTAACAGTAGATAGTGAGGGAAAGAAAAAACTTCAAAGGCTCAACATAGAGAATCTTGATCTAAGCCTTAAAAAACTGAACAGGTATAACATATAGAAAAGGCTGATAAGCCTCTGCTCAAGTTGTAGGGCAGCAGATGCTATTGTGAGGATTGGCCGGGGATTGCACACTCCAGAGAATATGAAGAAAAAGCTGCCAAGGAGCTGAGATAGTTGCTTTATAAGCATGAGCACCTGAATTTAGATCCTCCAAGCAAGAAATCAAGAAGAGTGCCGTATTTTTGCAATCCCAGAACTGGGATACGAAGACAGGAGGATCTGTAGGGCTTGCTGACCATTCAAATGAGTCTAATCAATGAGCTTCAGGCACAATGAGAGACTATGTCTCAGAAGCTAAGATGAAGAGTGATTAAGGAAGACATTCAATGTTGACGTCTAGTCTCATGCACACCTGCACACACATACATGCACATGAACACATACACAGAGACGGGGGAGATGGGAGGGCTATTTGGGTTGCTTCTGATGAACTTTCAGTTGTTCACAGGAGCTGGAAGGCAGGATTATGTGGTAAATAACAGCATCAGCCTTGACATCAGACAGACCTGGGTTCTAACCCATCCCTGTCCATTCCCTCCAAGTTGTTTTATACTGGTTACATCCCTGAGCTTCAGCACATTGGCCAGAAAGGAGGAATAGTGCTCCTGCCCACAGAGCCATGAGCACTAAACAGAATAAGCATGTGAAGGACTCATTTCCATGTAGGTACAATATAGACCCTTGGTGTTAGTTGCTCTCCTTGTTTGTGCTTTATTAAGGTTATCTTGACAGAAAATGTTAGAGCTTGTTCAGTGTGCGGGTTAACTATGGTGGACACAAGAGTATGTCATACTGTCATATTCAACAGAATCCAAAGAAATAGCGTCCAAGAAATAGCATCCAAAGAAATAGCGTTAATAGCCAGGTGATCAGAGTTCAGGTTACAGATATGACTTTGAGAGTTGTACATTATAGGGTCTCAGCAAACCATGACTAAATAAATTATATCACTGAGAAATGATAGTATTTAAACAAACACATACATAGGTAATTTTGCTCAAGCCCCATAAATGTTCTTTTTCTGTGAGAGCACCTGTTTTATTAAATACATCTCACAAAATTTATACATTGGGTAACATTCCATAAAAATTTGGCATATGGGTTATTTAACAGTTAAATAACTGTTGCAATTATTAGATTTTTTTAGTATGGGTAAAAATTGATTCATCTTCAAATATATCAAATGTTCTATAGTCAGTGAGTTCTTAGTGTGTGAGATATAAATACCTTGAAAGCCTGATTATTTTCATTAAAAAGAATTCTGTGTTGTTGTCTTTCATAGAAGACAATTTCAAAGCATTTTTCTTTTAACTTTTTGAGACAGGGTTTCTCTGTGGCTTTGAAGCCTGTCCTGGAATGAGCTCTTAAAGACCTTGCTGGCCTCAAACTCATGGAGATCCACCTGCCTCTGCCTCCCAAGTGCTGGGATTAAAGACGTGAGGCACCGCCACCTGGCTCCAAATACATACTTATATGCAGTATTGTTTGAAATTTCGTGAGGTTTAGAAAGTCCATACAGTCCATTCATGACCCTATCTCCAGGACTTCAGATCAATACCAGTAATGTAAAATATGTCAATATGAAGCAGAACACAGAAGCTGAAAGGCCTTACTGGAACAGTTGAGGAGAGGAATCGTCTCTATAATACTGCTGAGCAAAGGACGCGTGAATATGTTTATACCATGACACAATCCCAGCTCTTTCTTCTATTTGGCAGAATATACATTTTACGTCCCACATGAGTGTGTCTCTGTAACTGAGCTGAGAAAGATGACATGTGTGTGCTGCGCCATATCTTTACTTTCCTCAGTCAAGAATGCCTCAGCAGGGGTCTCAGTGCACGGCCCCCTCCATGTGAGGTCTTGAATTCTGGAAACCTGGGACATTCCTGGCTCTAACCGTGCTATCCCCTGCTCCCTTGTGCCTGCCTAAGGCACTGTTCCCTTTGACAAAATACACAGCATGACCCAGCACTGCACTCTGCAACTACTTAAAGGAGAAAGAACAATGCATAGCAACACCAGAAGTAAGCTCAATATATTTAACATGGAATACAGCGTCAAGATTAGTGACATGAAATCAAAGTTTCACAGCATTGGGCAAGGTATAGTGCATCCCAGGATACCTTGAGCTTACCCTTTGTACAGTTTTTAACTACTGAATTTTAATCTCAAAGATATTTTTTAGTATTTAATTCTCAGTATGATATTGTTTGTACATGCCTATTTGAACATTGCCTCAAGAATTCTATCTACTAGGGAGCCACCAAGATGACTAAAATAAAGGTGATTGCCACCTACATGATGAATTGAGCTTAATTCCCAGGAGACATATGACTCCAACAAGTGGTCTCCTGATCTCCGCATTTACATCACGGCCTGTGTGCTCCCCAACCACCCACCCATACACACACACACACACACACACACACACACAATGTAACTATAGTAACATTCTTGAAAAAAAGGAAAAGGTACCAGGTTCTCAATATGAAACAAAATAACTGTTCTGTACACTCGGTTTGTCATTCCTATGTATTTCCTTCTGAGGGCAGAACATGCTTGAATACAATCAAGCATATGACAATATCTGTGTCTGCACACTTTGTTTGCATGCTAGTGCCTTTAGATGTTTAAAATGGGCTCAAGCATTGAATTTTGACTCAAAATGGCAAATGAAAATGTTTTAAACAAGTAAGTAAATGAGTACTGCCTATTAGAGCCCTTTCTTTTTCTTCCTGGTAGCTCCATCATCCTTCTCAAGGCTTCCGTTTTGGAACTGTCCGGGAAAGCAGTGCTGAGGACTACGTACGGCAGAGCTTCCCAGAGATGCATGAGTACATGAGAAGGTACAATGTACCAGCCACCCCTGACGGAGTGCAGTATCTGAAGTGAGTGTCAGCCTCTTGGGTCCTAAAAGTTCCGATGAGAGAGAAATCACTTGGGGTTTGCCTTTTTTTTTCAATATGGTGGACAAAAATCCCTAGTGCTGTGTTCAGAAATAATACATGTGGGGTCTGTACAGGTGACTCAGTCAATAAAATGCTCGCTGTACAAGCATGAGAAACCAGATTTGGATCCCCAGCAACTGTGTAAGACTCAAGACACTAACACTCCCAGTGAGCAAAGACAAGAGGATTCCAGGGTCCTCTTGGTCAGTTCGCCTAGCCAAGTCAAGGAACTTCAGGTTCAGTGAGAGACCTTGTCTCCAAAGCTAAGGTAAAGCATGATTGATGAAGACACCACATGTCAGCTTCTTCTAGCCTACACAATAACACACATGAACATATAAACACATACACATAAGCACACAAAAACACACTCAGTTACCTAGACATAGATTACCAGTAACCTGCACAGTCTGTAGTTTGCGATACATTTGGTGAAAGAGCCAGTAGGGTCATTAGTGGAGTAGATGGCAAGGGAAGAAAATGTTGGCTTGAACAACAATGCTAAGGTGATTAAACACACAGGGAATGTGGCCAAAGGATAAAGAATCCCAAAGCAACCTTTCCCTTCAAAGTGGATCCCTGAGCCTGTGGAATGCCTCATTTTTGCCACAAGGAAATGGAAATTTATCTCAGAGATTTCCTGTGGGAAAGAAATAAGATGGAAGGCAGTGACTCCTATGCCTGCATCCTTCCCATCAGAATTTATGAGAAGCAATCAAAGGCAATCATGTTGCCATAACAGATTTTCAGAGCCTGTAATTTATTAGAGTCAAATGCCAAGCAGTGCAGTGATGAGTCTGCTGGGCTGGTCTGCCTGACAGAAGGGACTGAATGGCTTTCAGCTTCTGCAAGAGAGGTGCTCTCTCTCCTACCTGATGGCATCAGGACAAAAATTTGCATCCAACCTCCTAATAATCCCCACCTTAGTTTACCATTATCATTGAAAAACCAGTTTCTCCATCTTAATGTTAAAGCTTTCCTAGTGAATAGTAAGTCGCCTCAACTCATTTTTCTAAAAGGAAAGAAAGCAAAAACAAAAACAAAAGCAAAAAAAAAAAACCAAACAAACGAAAAACAACTTTCATAGGCTATAAGGGTTTTGTGTTCCTTGAGAGATCTAGTAAAAGCCCCTTTAGCAATTTTATGGATTTTTAAAACTAGAACTCAGAAAGGCAGGAAGCTGTGTGCTCTTAGGTTCACAAAATTATTTATGATGCTTAAGTGCTACAAAATGACACTTAATTTTGCAAAAACACTAGAGTCCCTTTCTGACACACTTTAGAGCTCCATTGCCTCCCAGACTCTCTTCAGTTTTCTCTCCAGACCATTGCCCAGGAGTGAGAGAGAGGATGGGCTGTCAGACAGATAGCCAGGGCTCTCAGCCAGCTGTCAGTGGTTGGCAATCAGGACTCCACCAGCAGTGCGGCAGGATGAGGCAAGACCCTCCAGAGTGCCCAACAGCTTCCCTGCACTCAGAGCTTTTATTTCTCCCAGGGACTCTGCCTGAGAAGGCCTTCATCTGATGCCCTGTGTCACAAAGGTAGGACATTTCCTAAAGTGATGAGACTAACAGGTGGCAGAATGTATACAAAAAAGCTAGGATTCTAGCTTCATGCTGTTTCAGAAACCATGATGAAAGAGTCTTCGATGACTTAAGAATAATCCAAGGTCCAACTGCACCCACTTTGTAGTCGGCAGGAGGGAGCCAGACAGAAGTACAGAATCTTGAGCCCTATCCCGAGCCTACCACAGTCTTGCAAACTTCCCAGGTGACTCCTTGATTGACATGAAACAGGAACACAGGCAGAGTTTATTGTCAGTGTCTCCTTACTTCTTTCTGAGTCTATCACCACCTTTGGCCTAGTCATTGTGGATGCTCTTAGGCAACATTCCAAGCAACCACAGTTCTCATGCTGTCTCACACCCCCCAGCATTCTAGAGTCCTGACCTACAAAATTTAGGGTCATCTACGTAGGATGCTCATTTATTTTATTATGTTAGTGCATAGCTGATTTTGTAGAATGTAAAATGTAGTTTTCAGTGAATGCCTTGAAGACATGATTCTGCAACGGAATAAGACAAATGCTCTGCCAACTACAACAATGATTCAGCCAGCCTAAACTAATGACTGGATCACACCAGTCCACCTCCTACCCAGTGACTCAGGTCCTACGGAAGTCTATGAGTTTACTGCTTCTGGCCTTTTTATGGCATAGAAATCAATCAAGGCCAACTAACCTCGCTGTGCAGTTCAAAACCATGAACTTATACAAGGATATCAGAGATGCAGGGCCTCAGGAATTACTGCTTTCAAAACATGTATATGAACCTCAAGGTTTTATTTTTCTATTTGCCCTAGATTTAGCAGAGGTATTTATGGACTATTGGCATGTTACTATGAAGTCCTTTTCAAGGTGCATTCTCTTCCTGTGGCAATGAAATTTTGATTAAGGATACATCTTCAGACTAGAACTTGACTTTATTACCTGGATTCAATTAAGATGCCACATCGACAACTCGTAGGAAATCATTCATGCCCCCCCCCGGACCTTTTATGAACTTCCTCTTGCTAGGGATCTGTGTAGCGTTTTCATTTCAGTTGATGTTAAACATGTCAAAATTCAGTTATTGTAACTTAAGTAAAATATTCCTGAAAAGATAGATGCATTCCGCAGGATCTGTTCCACTTCCCAGAAGCATGGGAAAACCATTCGGTGACAAGGCATGCCAAAGAGAGCCATTCACTATGTATCCAGACAGCATTCACCATTCTTGCCTGGTGCTGAATCTCACCTGTGTCCATGGATACCCTTCTCTTTCATAGCCCTAACCATATTCTCCTCTGACATTAGAGGCTATTTTTCTGTGTTACAGCGGCACAGCCTCACTCTGGCTTTAGGAGTGGAAAGACTGAGGCTACATTAGATAAAGAGGTGTTGTTTTTGCAAAGCTGCATAAACAATTCTAATGGTAGCAAAGTCTTTGGGAAGCTATTTAAGGGGAATGAGATGATGAGAGGAAAGAGGGAAGAAGGAGAGGGAGGATATAATCATTAGGAAAGAGAAACTATTAAGTAGATTGGGGAGAGAAAACAGCAAAGGGTAAGAAAGAGAGGATATGATTAAACTATTAAATGCATGAATAAAAATATCAGAATGAATGAGAGTGGCGGCTCAAGTCTGAACTCTCCTTATCGAAGATGGAGGCAGAAGTGAGGATGTTTGAAGTCAGCCTAGAATATGTGGTGAGACTTTGTCTGCAACAGAGCGGGAAGGGAGGAAAGGAAGGAAGAAATCAAGGGAGGTAAGGAAGTTAGGAGGGAGGGGGTAGGAGGGAGAGTGGAGGAAAGAAATATCATAATGAAACCCATTATTATTTATAATTAATATACGCTAATAAAAAGACAAGAAAAAACTTAACTGTATAAATTTTATCCTTCAACGAAAGGCATTTTGGATGACTTAAAAACAAAGAAGTTGCCTTGCTGACTTCCTTTCACACTCTGCATTCCCAAAAAGGGTTGTCCAGCCTGTAACTAAATATAGTTTTCCACTAGGCCATGTCCACACCCATATTTAAACAATAGAGACCTTTCATGAAAGACACCTAAGACATTTAATAGCAGCTTAAGCCCATTGTCTATTAACTAGTACAAGCCTAGTAGATCTAAATTAAGTTATTCTGAACTACCTATGAAGTGGGAAGAAACAGGACTCTCTGGAGACAGATTATTAAATTGAACCACTAAGATTTGTTACATAAGCTTCGCCTTCAATTTATTGGATGTTATGCCATGGACGTAAAGAGACCACAAATTCCTTTTCTCCAAGAACACTAGATCTTTTCTAAGTATTTCCTTGGTATCTATTCCTAAATATAAAATTATAGTCAATTTCTGAATAACAAAATGGTGATTGGGACAGGAAGAAACAAAAGTTTCAGCATCTGATTCACAAGAACACTTGTCTCCAACACTTAACCAGGTGTGTGGCCTAAATCAAAACACTTCAGATTTCTGAGCCTCATCCCCACCATCATTCCAGTCCTGATGAATAATTAAATGTATGTAGCACACTGAATGCAGAACTTACCTCAAATTACTTTGATAAATACTAGAAATCAGCCTTCCCTGTGCACCTTCCTGTGCAATTAAGAGTTACAGCTGTCTTTGATGTTGGCCTTAGTAGTCAGAAGGGAGGTTGGTAGATAAACCCATGGGGAAGAACTTAGGCACACTAGAAAGAATGCCTATGCTCATGGTATCTACTCTACAAGTGAATGAGATACCAACAAGGGCCCGCAGCTGGGAAGTATGTGCTACCCTTGGTATCCAAGTTCTTGTTCCCAAATCAAAGCCAACTGTCATGCTACTCCTTCCTACCCAGTAACGAACCACTTCTGCTTTTCTTCCCATTGGTTCTAACTATAGGAACGATCCAGAGAAACTAGATGCCTTCATCATGGACAAAGCTCTTCTGGATTATGAAGTTTCAATAGATTCCGACTGCAAGCTTCTGACTGTGGGAAAGCCATTTGCCATTGAAGGTATCAATCATTCTTAGTTCCCTTTTGCCGAGGATGCGCTGTTTGCTAACCTAGCAAGTCACAGGTGCCAGAGCAGAGAGTGATTCATTGTCCCTTGGTCTCATTTTTGACTCATAAGCATTCAGCTACTAAGTTTGTTGACAGTAAAGATTTATTTTCCATCAACTCAAAAAAATTTTATTTGCAAGACTGCTAGAGCAAAAAATAATAATTTCCAAAACGATGATGTCAGTTCAGGTATCAAGGAGTGATAGTCATAAGTTGTTATAAGTCATAAGATTCTAATACTAGTTAATGTGAAATTGTGTTTGTGTTTTGTTTTGTTTTCTGTGATGGTAAGAATCAAGCCTTGGGATTTATAGTTACTAGGCAACTACTGTACCACGGATCTGTTCCAACCTCTATCTAACGAGTATTTTTGATGAAGGCTCAAATACCAAATGAATCTGATTTTTTATTAAAAAAAAAAGGAGAAATATGATAGGACTCTGCTTATCTTATATATACCCCAGACAATGTCAACCATGTATGGACTTACAGTTCCTGTTTGATGACAGTAAATCTCATAGGCAACTGAAGATAGCATTCTCTTCAATTTTTGATGATCCTTATCCATGCTCTCCTGTGAGTTTGGACTTGAAACACTCTCATAAGGATGCCAAAGTTGTATTTCTAGAAATCTGTGCTTGCTGTAATAATTAAAGTCTATGAAAAGAGTCCCAATGTTGATGAACTTGAGTCTACTCATTTTATGCACAAAAAGACCAAGAACTAATATCATATTTTCATACTCATATAAATTAGATGACAATAGTGGAATTATAATCAAGTATTATAATAATAAAAATATAATATATAATATAATAAAAATAATAGTGGAATTAAAATCAAAATCTTGTATTACCCAAAGAAAGCTATCTGCCTATATCGAAATAAATATAAAACACCAAATTTTGAGATTTAGTACCCTTTGGGACCTTAAAAAAAAAAAAAACTTTGTCTGAGACCCAGGACTGATTTTTTTCCCACTGGCAACAAGTTTTGCTTCTGAATAGATCAGCCCATGAATCAAACTTCAGAACCAAAGAGCATTGCTTTGTCAGTATTTTCTCTTATTCTAAACAACACTTGATATGTGGACTGCATAATTTGAACTAGCAAATTCCATACCTCCCAATTCCCAGTTTCCCCTCTTGGATAGTACAAGCTGGTGCTTATACACACTTGTCAGAAAACATTTTGGCTTAAAACAATTTCATGGAATATCAAAGTTTTGATTTCAGAAATCTGTGTTTATTGTGTGTTGGATGTGATTTTTTTGTATGTTCACGGGGTTATAAGACTATCCTGGTTTCAATCTCACAACTGTAGTTGATCTCTGTTTCCCCTGAACATATCACTGGATTGTTGTCTTCAGTCTGTGTTTTTAATGAATGGGAATTAAACAACTGCTGTCATTTTTTCCAGCCTTTGCGTAGGAACTATAAGTCTCCTCTCCAGGCAAGATGACAGCAATGAAACTCAGGATGTCAGGATGAGAGATAGTTGGTAGTAGCATTGTTCTATTAAGACTAGATTATTAATATATATCATATATACATATGTATGTATATATGTATGATATGTATGAGAGAGAAAACTAGAAAACTCAGTAGCCCATTTAATGTAACAATGGAAAAAATACATTTTTGTAGCATCTAGGGACACAGAGAGACATTTTATTTATGTCCTAGATGTGTGAGGTAATTGAGGTTCCTTCTACCATTAGTGGTTGCTAACAACAAATCATTTGTAGAGGACATAAGAATAAGGGGCTCTATTTTCCACCTTTGTCTCCAGGGAGCAACCCCATCTTGTCAAAAAGTAGTGGTAAGATGGCTTGTTTGCCTCTGCTGGACCTCAGTGCCAGATGCCACACAATTAACTCCCCACAGGTTTCCTGTTTACACTTCCATCTGTGCTCCTGAGACTGTCTTGTAGTTCTGATCATTCTAGACGCTGCTTTGTTCTCAAGGAGAATAAATACAAAATGGCACAGTCAAAGAGCAAAAAGAGCAAAGATGTGAGAAGAGCAAGCATGACCATCACTATTGGTCTCCTCTCTGAATGAACGAGATGTGTGATGGTCAGTGCTAGCAGTCAGCTTGACAGCACCTAGAATCACTGAGAAGATGAGCCTCTGGGCATACTTGTGAGGGATTATCTAGACTGGCTTAACTGAGATTGAGAGGCCCATCCTGAATGTACACAACACCTTTCCATGAGCTGGAGTCCAACACTGCTCTAAGTTTCTGCTGCCATGACTTTCCCATCATGTTGGACTCGGCCCTCTAACTGTGAGCCAAAATTAACCCTTCTTCCTTAAGTTGCTCTCTTGTCTGCTATTAAGTCACAACAATAGGAAAAGTAACTAATACAGAATGCAAATGAGAAAATTTAATAAATGCTGCCCCCATGAATGAGTTCACAATCTATACTCAAAACATGTCAATCAGCTCTCCATCACTGTTACAGACTGTTTAAAATGATTTTGGGGGCTCAAGGTTCTAAGAGTTCAGTGCATTACTGTTCGGCTGTTGTTCCTGAGCCTGAACATTATGACAAAGAGAACATGATACAACAAACCTACTCATTTTATGGTGACCAGGAAACAGATATCAAGAGAGGAAAGGGCAGAGCAAGATACTAAATAGTTCCATCAAAGACTATGGACCATGGCCTACTTCCTCCAACAGAGGAACAGAATGCAACCTCTCAGTAAATCAGAGCCTTCATGCTCCAAGTTCCTGCCCTCTGAACAATGCCGCATTGAGAGCTAAACCTTCAACACAAAAACTCTCTCCAGGAACATTTTAGATTCAAACCATAGAACAAAACTAAACAATAATTAAACAATACAAAGGGATGTTATTTATAAGTTAAACACAAAGGTGGGGGAGACTAGTGAAGTCAATGACCTGGGAATATAGTTCAGTGGCGAGTGCCTGCTTATCATGCATAAAGCCTCAAGGACAATCCCAAGCAAGACCTAATAATTTTTTTCTTCTGAATTTTTGAATTCACAGGGCTTATCTGTGTAGCTCTGGCTGTCCTGGAACTTGCTCTGTAAACCAGTTGGTCTCAAACTCAAGGAGATATGATTGTCTCTGCCTCCTGAGTGCTGGAAATAAAGGTGTGCACCACCACCGCCCAGCAAACCTAATAATTTTTAGTGCTGTTTTTTTTTTGTTCTTGATTTTTTTTTTTTGAGTTTAGAGTCTCATATAGCTCAAGATGGTCTCAAGTCTCATATGTAGGTAGTAGCTGATCTTAAATTCTTACTCTTCTTCCTTCACTTCCTTTCTGCTGGGAGTTCAGGCAATGCCATGTCTGGCTTTAAATTCTCATTTTGTTCAGTGTTAATCTCAAGGATTTCTTAGAGAAATGTTTCCAAATGTTACCTTCATTTTTCATGAAAACTAAATCATTATGTTTTTCTTGGCAAAATATAGAGTTTTTGAATTTATAAAAATGTGAGTGATTATTAGACTGTTCTGCATGCATATAAAAATATCATTCCTGACCAGCCATTTGACACAGAGGAACATTGCAGGTGCCTATCTACAGCAGTCCGTTGGCTCTGAGGAATACTAGCATATACTAATTGTTTCCAATGATGTAACTCGGCAGTTTAAATTAAATTCAAACGAGTGCCTAGTTCACTTGTTAGAGCAATGACGCAAATGCACACTGAGAGTTTGCACACACTTTCCCAAGTGTGTAAATCCTTTCAGGAACTTAGGAGGGGAAACAGGGTCTACTGATTCCTCCATGCTGATTATCCATCGGATCAACGCAGCACTGAGTACAGACTGAGGAGTGGGTGTGCTATCTTCTAGACTCTAGAATCTAGAGGTGGCAGCTACCCGGAATTCACAGGAAACCTAATCCTCACCGCAGTGGTAGTAGGGGAGTTTATAGACAGGGTGACTCGGTAGCTCATGGGGAGTCTAACTGGAAGGAAACAGCAGTAGTGCCCATGTAAAATGGGTCCTTGGGAGCGCTTCAGCTCATGAACACACAGCTAGATAAGCCGTCTATGAACCAGGAAGGAGATCTTCACGAGACACTGAATCTGCCCGTGAAGGCTCTTGGACTTCCCAGAACCAGGGCTATAAAAAATAAATATCTTTTGTTGTATGTAAGCTACCCTGTCTCCGAAATTTGCTGTTAGCTCAAGCAAGCTAAGATCATTAGTAAATACTCCCCCGAACTCACCTTTCTGCTCTAAGTTTCAAAGTGAGGCCTATGAGAGGCAGCAGTGCTACCTTGAGTTTGAAGTCCTTCTATGGGTCAATCTTCTTTGCTACAAAAGAGCTAAGGGCCGGAGGATGAGGAGTGCTGAGAAACGATGTCTTCTGGACCATGCCATTGAGGCAGCACACATTCATTCACGGTAGCTAAGGTTTCCTGCACAAGATGGATCCAGTCAGCATTCTAGTATGGATAGGGAAGGAACTTTCAAGGCTCCATTCCTTGTGGAAAAGCTCTTGGCAGTTGGCTGCTACTAAAGTGTGGGGGAGAGTCACCTTCCTTTATGGGTGGGCCCACTAGCAGGTTACCTCTGCCCCAGTGGATGGCATCATACATGAACATACAGGCAACACTAACTGAACTCTGAATTATTAAGAAAAGGAAAGTTGTGGCTTGAAATTGGGAGAGAGGTATGTTGGAGGAGGCCTGAGGGTATTGGAAATGGGAAGTGGATATGACCAAGATATACTACATACATATATGAAATTTTCAAAGAATAAACAAAAATATGATATTTTTTCTAAAACAAATTTATTATCAGTTCAAGGACATGCAGGAAGTGTTTGGTTAAATTAAGTGCTGTGTACCAGAGGCACAAAGACATATTATGTTCTTGAGAGTTAAAGGGAAAGTGTTAAGATAAATGAACACATGCCCCAGATTTATGCCTTGGCGTTAGCAGACAATAAAGGTCAAGCAGAGAGAAAGAGTAATGCAGCTGCACAATGATGATCTGTGACCTTTCAGCAAAGGCCTTTTCCCGTTTCTGAGCTGTTCTTCCACTGGCTTCCCAATAATTATTTAACGCAATGCTTAGAGCACTGACTCCAGAGTCTGGCCCTTGGATTAAAATAGAATTGCTGTCACTCACTGGCAAACATCTTCATCTGTCCTTCCAGCTCCTCATCTGCACAATGAAGATGTGAAATGAACACCTAGCATAAGGTTGTCATGAAAGTTAAGTAAAATAGTGCATGTAATGCGTGTGGAAACTTGCCCACTAGACAAGATGTGCTCAATAATTTATTAATATTCAGGATATTCATTAAGTTGAGAACCATGCACAAAGAAAAATTCTCCCAAGACATCCTTCATGGATCTCAACTCCTCCAAGAAACTTCCCTTCCCAACTTGATACACTGGAGGTAAGGGAAACCCATTTCTAAATACCTCTTTCAAATTGGGACTATGATAATATGTTCTTACCATTACCTTAGAGTAACTAAATATGGTAAATTCAAGGGCATATGCAAAAGCAAATGATTCTTGTACTGGGTTTTTTTCAAATATCTATTTTCCAGCCACACTTTGGGAAAACTCTTTTTAGCGATGAGTTTCTAACTGTACATTTGCTACTCAAAGTATATTTCCACCAGTCTTTACTAAGGAAAGCTGACTTATCCATGGGGAAAGATCAGGATTCTATTTGGGAAACCATTCTCTTGGGCTATTAAGTTGTATTCATTTTCCAGGGTGCCTGATGCCTTCATCTTTAGGCTTGAAAAATTCCATTTTGCTTCATCCATCAACCACAAGACAGTCAGACCTGCTGGTACTGAAAAACCAAGTTACTAATGATAATTTAGGCAACTCTGGCTAAGTCAAGTCAGCAATTTAAAAATAAAAACTCTTTGACTAGTGAACACAAACAACTTTGAAAAGCAACTGATAAAACAAAGTGATAGAAGTGAAACTTTCGAAATTTAACATTTTATGTTTCTGAATAAAATGGATTTTTATGTGTAGCAGTAAATTACCCTCCCAGAGACAGATAATTTTTCCTATCCTTCCCTTGTTTTAATTAGTTAATAATTATTATTAATGCTAGAAATTACTGAAACATCAATGTCCAATATATGAAAATAAAAAATTAAAAGGATGTCGACTTATTTTTAGCTGTCCATTGTGAATTAATCTAGGCCTGATGGAGTAGAATGATTTAATATTCATTATTTCCTGGGTAGCTATTTTTTGTAAATGTCTTTGTAACTTCAACATTGCTTTCCCTTGGGTACTCAGTGCTTTTGTCATAGTACCAAAACTATATTCCTAGAATGTGCAGGTTTAACCTTAAGTTGCAATCTCACACTTTTCAAGCTTTCTTATATATTTTGGTCTCCTCTGCTTAACAGAAAAAAAGACACTATCAAAAATCAGTCTAAGATGTCCCATTTTCCTTTCCTTCAGGAGCAATTTCTCATCCCACAGAATGTCCCTGCTCTCTCCATTGTGTCCCGGTTGTTATATGCAATCTCTACTGAGTTTATGGCTCACCTATCTTTTTTCCAAGAAAAGCCACGCAACTGTCCGCCATGCTGGACAGCCGCTGCCTCTGCCACCTCTCTCTCCACATGCCACCTCAAATGTTCACAGATAGGCTTTGTGTCCGATTTAACTTAGACGCCTCCCTCCATAACATTACCTGCATTCTGTGGGACTTATGAGCAAATAAATACAGTATTTTCCAAATAAGAAAATAAAACTATCCTGGCGTTATTACACTCATGTGGGTTGAAATTATTAGCTTTAAAGGGATCTTTATGAGAAATATTGTAATTAGTAAGGGCCCTTCCTAGTTAGTTTTCTGACATGCAATAGGGCTATTCTTATATTCTCTACAGAACTTATTTCTAAGTTTATAGACAAAATCTACCCATGAACAATTCTTTTGGCTAATGAAAACTTTCTTTTGAAGACAGGGATTTTTTTCATTTATTTGTTGTTTTTATGTCTTTGTGAGTATCTGCTGTATAAAGAGGGGTCTCCATAGAGGATAGATGAGGGCATTAGGTCCCCTACAGCTGAAGATACACGCTGTTATGAACCTACCAATATGGGTGCTGAGAAATAAACTCAGGTTCACTGGAAGAGCAATGCATGCCCTTAACTGCTGAGCCACTTCTCTAGCTTCAAGACTAGTTTCTTAATGAATGAATTACCTGATTTGGAGAGGATGGCATCCACTCAGTTACAAAGATTTGGTTTACACTGAATTGAAGGAAGTAGGTTGAGTATTCCCTGGGCTTGTATTGAATAGAGTGGAATGAACACTGATTTTTAGAATCAAGCAGACCTACTTTCGAACATTAGTTTTGCTGGCTATCGCCTTGATAATGGCAGTTTAATCATTCAAGAGTCAAGTCTCTTCAGGTAATACATACTTTGTCATGGGTTCCTACATGGGAAATATACATGACACATAGAAGAACTTGATATGCCTTAAGTTTTATGTCAGAATTCCAGAATGATCTGACTGAACTGTATGTCACAAGATAGTCAAAATTTGTCTAATGCATAATTTACACTGTGGCTTAAAATATGCTACTATTAAAGAACAGTACTTGAGAGCAATATAGAAAGTCCTTGGTAAATTTTAGAAGTTGTTGTTGAAAGCTAATGCTTCTGTGGGGAAAGTGCATTAATATTCAGCAAAGTCAATTAATTATCCTGTGTCAACCCATTTCCATCACATAGTGCCAGATCCCCCCTACTATGTTATTAATGCTTTTCTTTTCCTTCTCTACCCCAATGACAGTCTCAATTTTAACGAAACTACTTCATGAAGTTACCTGTTTAATATGCCTCCCCACTAACATATATGGACCACTTTACATGGTACCTGTTTCTCAATAAAGTATTTGATAAATGAACAGATAAATGGGTGGATGGATGAGAGTCAGTAGATTAGTGAATATTATACATGGGCCTTGTAAGGCATCCAGAATAGCAATAAATACTGAAAGAATGTTTGGGAAACTAAATTACCAGTAACTTTCAATATTTTTTTTAAAGAAAATGAAAACTTCCTTAGAGATTTACCCACAGGCTGGAGAGGTGACTCAGCTTGTTAAGAGCACTAACTGCTCTTGCAGAGGATCTCAGATGGTTGATTCTTCAGGCAGCTACAGATCCAGAGGATCTGGTGCCCTATTTTGGTTTCCTCGGGTACAAAATTCATACATGGTGCATGTACATACATACAGATATTCATAATGCACATTTTTAATTTTATTTATTTTTTAAAACTATCTTTTGTCATTGTATATACCTATCCCAGTTCCCACACCCTCCCCTCCTCCCATTTCACCCACTTTCCCCTCACCCAACCTCCCAGCCACTTGTCAGACAGGGAAAGGCTTTTCATGGGGAGTCAACAAAGTCTGACATATCACTTTGAGACAGGACCAAGGCCCTCCCCACTATATTTAGGCTGAACAAGGTATCTCTCCAAAAAGAATGGGCTCCAAAAAGTCAGTTCAAGCACTAGGGTTAAATCCTGGTCCCACTGCCAGTAACCCCATAGACAGCCTCAGCCACATAACTGTCACCCACATTCAGAGGGCCTAGTTTGATCACACACAGGTTCTCCTGCTGTCAGTCCAAAGTCAGTGACTTCCCGTTAGCTCAGGTCAGCTGTTTCTGTGGGTATCCCTATCATGGTCTTGACCCCATTGCTCATATTACTGCTCCTCGCTCTCGTGGACTGGTCTCCAGTAGCTCGACCCAGTGCTTTGCTATAGATCTCTGTATCTGCTTCCATCAGTTGCTGGTTGAAGGGTCTATGACGACAATTAAGGTAGACATCAATCTGATTACAGGGGAAGGCCAGTTTAGATGTCCTCTCCACTGTTTCTTAGAATCTTAGCTGGGGTTATCCCTGTGCATTCCTGGGAATTTCACTGGGTGGTGCCAGGTTTCACACTAATCCCGTAAGACTCCCAGAATCAAGATACCTCTTTCATTGCTCTCCCTCTCTGTCCTTCCCCCACCCCCACACTCCCAATTTTCTCAGTACATCTTGTCTAATTCCCCTTCCCAGGCGGATCCATGTATGTCTCTTTTAGGGTTATCCTTGTCCCCCAGCTTCTCTAGAGTTGTGGACTATAGGCTGGTTGTCCTTTGCTTTGCATCTAATATCCATTTATGAGTGAGTACATATCATGTTTGTCTTTCTGGGTCAAGGTTATCTCACTCAAGATATTTTTTTTCTAGTTTCATCTATTTGCATACAAATTTCAAGAAGTCGTTGTTGTTGTTGTTTAACCACGGAGTAGTATTACATTGTGTAAATGCACCACATTTTCTCTATCCATTCTTCAGTAGAGGGGCATCTAGGTTATTTCCAGATTCTGGTTATTACGAATAATGCTGCTATGAACATAGTTGAACAAATGTCCTTGTGGTATGGGTCTGCATCCTTTGGGCATATGCCAAGGAGTGGTATTGTTGGGTCTTTTTTTTTTTCAATGAAATCACAGACTTTATTAGACTTTATCATCTTCCCCCCCATGAATGTTCTTTTTTGTTCCCACATTGTACTTGGCTTTTCACTTGCTATATTTTCAGAGCAAACACAGAGTCAGGATGGACCTGGCTGGGTGAGCTTTCCCATGCAGCAGGTTTGGAGTTACTTTATTTTTCTGCTCTGCTCCCAAACTTCACATAGAATCTCCTAGGGAGCCCATGAAGTCCCCTCTGCCACTACAGGATGCCACCATCCCTGGATGACAGCCCCCCCCACAACAAGTACATCAGTGAAATGCTGGCTCAGGAAGGCTACAGTGGGCATGCTGATCCCTGATCCACTGTTCTCATTCCTGTAGCACTCTGTGCCTCAGTTTCCTTCACAATTACATGAAAGGGAAATCACATCTGGCTCCAAAAAAAATGCTAAGATTTAGTGCTTTGTGGATTTTTATTGTTTTTATTGAGCTATACATATTTCTCCACTCCCCTCTTTTCTTTGCTCTCCCCTTCTACTCTCCGTCATACCCCCATACTCTCAATTTACTCAGGAGATCTTGGATTTTTCTCCTTTCTGTGTAGACCCATGTATGTCTCACTTAGGGTCCTCTTTGTTGTATAAATTTTCTGAGGTTGTGGACTCTAGGTTGGTTTTACTTTGCTTTATGTCTAAAAGCCACTTACAAGTGAGTAGATATTATATTTGTATTTCTGGGTCTGGGTTACCTCACTCGGTATGGTTTTTTTCTAGGTATATCCATTTACCTGCAAATTTCAAGATATCATTATTTTTAGAGCTGTGTAGTACTTCACTGTGTACATGTACCACAGTTTCTTTATCCATTCTTCAGTTGAGGAACATCTAGGTTGTTTTCAGGTTCTTGCTATTATGAATAATGCTGCTATGAACACAGTTAAGCACATGTCCTTGCAGTATGATTGAACATACTTTGGATATATACCCAAAAGTGTGATTGCTGGGTCTTGAGGAAGGTTGTTTCCTAATTTTCTGAGAAATTACCATACTGATTTTCAAAGTGGCTGTACAAGTTTGCATTCCCACCAGTGATGAAGGAATATTCCCCTTACCTCACATCCTCTCCAGCATAAGCTGTCATCAGTGTTTTTTATTTTGGCCATTCTGACAGGTGTAAAATACAACCTCAGAGTTATTTTGATTTGTATTTCCTTGATGGCTAAGGACATTGAGCATTTCCTTAGGAGTCTTTCAGCCATTTGAGAGTCTTCTGTTGAGAGTTCTCTGTCTAGATCTGTACTCCATTTTTTATTGGATTATTTGTTCTTTTGATGTTAAGTTTCTTGGGTTCTTTGTATATTTCGGAGATCAGCCCACTGTCTGATGTAGGGTTGGTGAAGATCTTTTCCCATTCTGTAGGCTGTCGTTTTGTCTT
Organism: Ondatra zibethicus; assembly: GCA_004026605.1. Taxonomy (NCBI): domain Eukaryota; kingdom Metazoa; phylum Chordata; class Mammalia; order Rodentia; family Cricetidae; genus Ondatra; species Ondatra zibethicus. The sequence continues at coordinate 67,550 of PVIU01000608.1, forward strand.
GTTGACCTTGTCCTTTGCTTTACAGAAGCAACTCAGTTTCATAAAGTCCCATTTATTAATTGTTTCTCTCAGTGTCTGTGCTACTAGTGTTATATTTAGGAAGTGGTCTCCTGTGCCAATGCGTTCAAGTATACTTCCCACCTTCTCTTCTGTGTGGTTCAGTGTGGTTGGTGTTATGTTGGGGTCTTTGATCCATTTGGACTTGAGTTTTGTGCATGGCAATAGATATGAATCTATTCACATTCTTCTACATATTGATATCCAGCTATGCCAACACCATTAGTTGTATATGCTTCCTTTGGTCCATTTTATAATTTTAGCTTCTTTGTCAAAAATCAGGTATTTGTAGTTGTGTGAATTGATATCTGGGTCTTTGGTTCTATTCCATTGGTCCTCCTGTCTGTTTTTATGCCAATACAGGCTGTTTTCATTACCTTAGGTCTAAAATAGAGTTTAAAGTCAGGAATGGTGATGCCTCCAGAAGTTCCTTTATTGTACAGGATTGTTTTGGGTATCCTGGGTTTTTTGTTTTTCCATATAAAGTTGAGTATTGTTCTTTCAAGTTCTGTGAAGAATTGTGCTGGGATTTTTATGGTAGATTGCTTTTAGTAAGATTCATAATGCACACTTTTTTAATCTTTAAAAAAAGCATAGTTACAACTACGTAAAGCGTTACTTAATGAAAATGCCAGTGACTCATTCAAGTCCCATTTCCATCAGTCTTGCCTTTCAAATGAAAACCACCAGTCACAAAGGAGGCTCTCTTAGTAACTGCTTGAATAGAAAGTCCACATTATACATTTGACTTTGTCATCATTTTCATGATTCTGTATTCTGAAGAAACAAACAAAATTATCACAAAAACAAACATACAATGCTTTAAAACTCAAAAACTGCTTGGTATTACATATTTCTACTCCACACCACTGACCTTGTATTCTTCAAATGGGTTGTGTATCTGCATTTAAAAAAAGAGCAAAAGCTATATCTTTGGAATTGAGTTGTAAAGTAAAATAATCAGAGCAGGTATTTGACTCATTAAGTGTCTTTGAATTCTTTGACAGCCTTTTAGTCTTTATCTGTGAAAGGGAACTAACTGCATTTTTAATTTGTCTTCCTCAATCAACTTAAGGGCAAAAAGAAAAATCTTTCTTTTTGACTCTGAGAGCTAATAACCAAAACAAGATGTAGTTAATTAGCCTCTTTCACAAGGCTCCTCAAAGTGATTAGCAGTGTGTTAACAGTTAGGAAAGCCATGGAGCCGGGCAGTGTAAGAATACACAGTCTAGGCTGGTTAATAAAACTCTGATAATAAACCCATCGTTGTTCTCTTTGTTTATCCCCTCTCCTGCTTCCTATGCTTTGCATAACCACCATCTTGAATCTCTAAGTTATCATAGCCTTGATTTTTTTCTAAATGTAATTTTATCCGCCCATATGTATTCTTAAAACATATATTAAATTATCATGATTATTTTTACATGGGCAAAACAAATTCATGCTGCAGGTTTTGGGAGAATGGCTTTTTCCCAAATAGCCTATATGTCTCTTTTATGAATATTCCAATCATGAAACTATTACACAATTTATTTATTCATGATTTTATCAAAGAGCATTTGGGGTCTTTCTAAGTTTTGTTGTTATAAACAGTGTTCTTAAACATATCTCCTGGTGTACTTGTGGAGAAGTTGTTTAGAAATGTGCTTAGGTCTTAACATAAGTGTTTAACTATGATGAAATATTACCAAATTGTTTTCCAAAGTAAATACATCAGTTTTGCATTCTTATTCTCCATATGTTCTTCAACATTTGGTATCACCATTTTTTGACAATTGAAGTTAGTTATTACAAGTCCTTGTGGTCTTTTACTTCTCGTGGTATATTTTTTGTTCTTGTGGTATTATGGTTTGGAGATGTTATGTTATGTTAAGGATCTGTTTGCCAGTTGATGGGCTTTGGAGAAGTGATTGACTTCTTAGAGTTCTGACCTAACCAATAGATAATCTCTTGATGAATTCATAATGTGACAATATTGTTAAAAGGTGTGTATATGAGGGTTATATTTTATCCTCTTAAATGTCCTTCTGTTTCCTGACTGTCAAAATAAACTTTCCTTCAATTTCTTCTCCATGTTAATGGATTGAAAACTATGAAATCATGAACTTAAATAAACAACTTCTCCATCAATTATCCTTCTCTAGAAATGTCTTCACAAAAATAAGTAGTGTGTACTTTCCTAATCTTCTAGGCACATCTCAATCTAATCAAGCTGACAATTAAGATTAATCATCCCATGAAGTTTTATTGGAAAAGATGGCTAGGAAAGCTCAGACCTGGTAACGATCTTAAAGATTGCTTCTAAAAACAATTTAACTCAGACACCTCCATTTTGTGGGACTTATGAGCAAATAAATACATGCAAAATCAGTATTTTCCAAGTAAGAAAAGAAAACTATCCTGGCGTTATTATACTCATGTGGGTTGAAATTATTAGCTTTAAAGGGATCTTTATGAGAAATATTGTAATTAGTAAGGGCCCTTCCTAGTTAGTTTTCTGACATGCAATAGGGCTATTCTTATATTCTCTACAGAACTTATTTCTAAGTTTATAGACAAAATCTACCCATGAACAATTCTTTTGGCTAATGAAAACTTACTTTTGAAGACAGGGATTTTTTTCATTTATTTGTTGTTTTTATGTCTTTGTGAGTATCTGCTGTATAAAGAGGGGTCTCCATAGAGGATAGATGAGGGCATTAGGTCCCCTACAGCTGAAGATACACGCTGTTATGAACCTACTGATATGGGTGCTGAGAAATAAACTCAGGTTCACTGGAAGAGCAATGCATGCCCTTAACTGCCGAGCCACTTCTCTAGCTTCAAGACTAGTTTCTTAATGAATGAATTACCTGATTTGGGGAGGATGGCATCCACTCAGTTACAAAGATTTGGTTTACACTGAATTGAAGGAAGTAGGTTGAGTATTCCCTTGGCTTGTATTGAATAGAGTGGAATGAACACTGATTTTTAGAATCAAGCAGACCTACTTTCGAACATTAGTTTTGCTGGCTATCGACTTGATCATTGCAGTTGAATCATAATCAATTAATATTCAGCAAAGTCAACCTAGCCCAGACCTGGTAAAGATCTTAAAGACTGCTTCTTAAAACACGGAAAAGAGAAGGGCAGAAGGTCATAAAATGTTTTACAAATATGCCTTGCACATGTCTACTTTCCAGACTCAGACTCATTGCATCTTCTCAAGTACGCAACTGATCCAAGGGCATCCTGAGCCCCTTGAGGGAAACGTAGTACAGACTCACCATGTTCCTGTTACCAGATCCTGGGGCGATATTACACAAGCGTGGTGGCCCTCTCAGAAAAGTATGAGGAACTCATGTGAGATTGCATTTTCTTCTAGGATATGGCATTGGTCTCCCTCCCAACTCTCCACTGACGTCTAATATATCTGAGCTCATCAGTCAATACAAGTCTCATGGGTTTATGGATGTGCTACACGACAAGTGGTACAAGGTGGTTCCCTGCGGGAAAAGAAGCTTTGCCGTCACTGAGGTATGGCAAGAATGCTGCTGATGCTGATGCTTTCTATAGCTTTCCTTTGAAAACTATAAGGGCTTCAAGTTAGTTGTGCCTCCTGATCAATAATGTACCAGGATGCTCCATAATATGTAGAGCACTTGGATTTGTTTGAAAACTGTTTATTCCTACAGTAATGTTCAATGAGACATGTTTGTTTTCTATTGAAGTGTGATTTTATTCCAATGGATAAAAATCAGAATTCTACTTCTGTTCCACAAACTATCCTAAAAAAAAAATCTGTAAATATAGAAGAAATATTTCTAAATGGTAGCAGGAATATCTGGGACTAATATGAATAGTGTTTGCTTTAACCATGAATTGCTGGATCTGATGTAGATTTCACAACATTCCTTAAAAATCTAACTCAGAACATTGCTAAGTCCCCAGTGGTGAGAGTTGAGTAATAAGACCTTTATTGGTTTAAAAATCTAGACATGCCTTAACTAATAATTGTCAGATTATAGTATGATAATTTTTCAAAACTGAAAACAACCAGTACTTCTTTTGTAGTTAAGGAACTAATAGCAAGAGCTACTATGTGACTGGGCCAAGGCACACAAATAGACAAAATTTCTTCTTTCTGTTGAAATGCTATGTCTTTACAGCATAATTAAACAGAAGTTTGCAAAATAAGGCAGAATTCGGGTGATTAAAATAGGAGACTGAACACTGTAACCAGTGCCACAGTCCAAATACTCTAAAAAGAAGAGCCAAATAAACAAGTCCAAGGCCATCCTGACATTAAAAAGAGAATAAGAAAACGCACCTCAAGCCAATAATTGGTCAAATAGCAATAATTCCCAACAGAGTGCATCTCTGCCTTCCTCTATGACATCTGCTCTTGAATATCCTGCAGGCATCTCAAAGCTCACTTGTCACAACCTGAGCCTTAATGCTCCCTCTTCACTCTGCTTTTCCTCCTGGGCTTTGCATCTCGGTGGTGGTACACCTGTGCACCTAGTCATTCATTCCCCATATTGGCATGGATGCTTACTACCTCTCATGTCCACCTTTTCCATCTAGCAACAAGCCATAGCTCCTGTAAAGTAGCTCTCAAATATGCCCATCTATTGCCAACTCTGGTGCCATCACTCTGCCCACGCTGTCATCCCTTACCTCGCTCACTAAAGATGCCTGCTAGCAGGTTTGCTTTGCACCTGCCTCCCTTCAGTTGTCTTCCACACAGCAATTCATTCTTCTGTTTGACAGTCATGCTCTCTGGAACAAAATCTGAAATGCTGGCATGTCCTGCGGTGCCTGCCCTTGCTCTCTTCTCAGCCCTTCCTCATGCCACTTTCTGGTTCATCATGGCTGTGCCACAATGTTCATTTTAAAAGAAAGATAAATTCATGGCTTCCCTGACTTGGATTCCCTAAACCTGCTGTTGCCTCTTCCCCCCTCAAATGTTCTTTCCCACTGACATTTGCTCAGCTAATGCCTACATATTACAAGATCTCAGCTGAGGGATTGCAGATGTACTTCAATGATACGGTACCTGCCTCGCATGTTTTGAAGCCTTTGGTTTTATCCCAATGTTACAAAAATTTAAACAGAAGAGCCAACCCACAGCTCTAACAACTCACAGAGAATAAACTCACAGCTAGCATTTCTCTTTTCCAACAGAGATTGACAAATATAAATCATACCTCCCTTTATTATCTCATGTATCTCATACCATTTAATAGAGCTCAGTCATTACTATGACTGCTTTAAATAAATATTCTGATTTAAACATAATTATAATAAGAGTATTTCTAATGCATCTCTTCATTAAACTTAAGAGCTATAGGGGCAAAGAATGTCTTATATTTTCAGTGCCTTCAAATAAAGTAGATACTTTATTAGGGGTCAAGTAAATAAACCATAAAAACTAAATTGGCATGCCTGAAAAAGAAATAAGGGTCAGTGGGAACTCATAGAGAATATGGCAGCATGCACAGGACTTGCACAAATTTGAGCCAGATGGGGCCCCAGTGCTGAGAGTGGTGAACAGATACAAGCTCTCATCCTTAACCAAAAAGTTATCTCCAATTGATAACAGCTTGCAAAGAAAAAGTATTTCTCTCCAAGTATTTTTTCCACTGGGTATATAAACCACACTTAAGGACAGGCCCCATGAGCAAAACACACACACACACAGAGAAAGAGAGAGAGGGGGGAGCTCAATGATATTTTATCTCATAGTGCTTTATTTGGGCACTTTTTATCTTACTGGTCTTTTACTTGTGTGTTATAGTTTCCACACCAAACCACACACCTATGATCTTTTCTAGGAGCCATGATAAAATAAATACAAGTTGAACTAAAGTCAAACATAAGAATACATACCTGTAACACAGAGGTGGTGATACTGAGGTAAGAAGCAAGTTCAAGACCAGTTTAGGCTATATAGCAAGACTTTGCCTGAGGTCAGGGAATTGAAGAGGTGACAGCATTGGAAAACTTTATAATCAGAAAAAGAAAGTCTGACTTTAAAATTTTAAAATAATTCTTCTTTTCAAAACAGACAGTATCAGAGTTAACAGTGTTTTTGAGATGAAAACCTATCTCTTGTCTGGGTAATTGGTGGCATTTTATCTCGATTAGTGAGTATTAATGTTGCTTTTCCTAAAGGAAATAAGCCTAGGCTTATATCAGCCAGAGAGTTCAGCCAAGAAAGAAAGAAAGTCGGATGCTTACGTTGAGCTAAATAACAATCACTTGGAGTTCTCTTCAGTGTCTGTCAACGACTTAAATCAAAATCTCCAAATGATTAAAATTTGACAGGAAGGCATTAACCATAAGGAAACTCTCAGGCATATTCTCCAGCCAGCATTACTGAATAAATATCACATCCTGGCCACATGTACACATCCAGGCTACTGCCATTTCAGAGGGTCATCAGACAAACCAAGCTTCTTGCTACATATGGCTTTGCAGTCTTAGAACCTAGCCCCACTTGAGTACAGTTTTGAAGACTGAGTCAGATAATTACTCAAAACTCCTCTGCCAAATGTATTTTGCTGTGGATGCACTTAGCACAAAGCGTGATGTATCTGAAACTATGTATGTCTGGGCTTGAATGCCGATTCTGTCAAGGAGAGATGGTTAACCACTCTTGCATCTCCATCCGGGAAAGGGTATGATAAAATGTGCCACTTTTTTCCTAAGAATAAAAGATCATTTGTGGAAGCATCTAGCAAAAGCAAGAAAAAAAAAGAAACTGGTACAGTAACTAGTAGATAACAGAAATACTATTTCTTTTCCCTCTCATCAGAGGGAACATCTGACTATTCATAGAAAAATGTACAGAGAGACCCACAACTAAATTTCTTCGTGGTTTGTTGCTAAAAATTGAATCTGCCTGTGTCTAAAACAATGGCTGGTGAGATAATGTGATCACCATAATGGATTAGGCCAATAAGAAATCTGGGACCAGTAACAATGCAAACTACCTTATGAAACATAGAGAAGGGTGAAGTGTGGTAAGGGGCCTGCTTGTTTGTTCCTGAAATAACCACACAGAAACTGTATTAATTGAATCATTGCTTGGCCCATTAGCTCTAGCTTCTTGGCTAACTCTTACATCTGAATTTAACCCACTTCTAGTAATCTGTGTGTTGCCACATGGCTGTGACTTACCAGGTAAAATTCCAGCATCTGTCTCCAGTGGGGCTACATGGCTTCCTTTGACTCAGCCTTCTTTCTTCCAGCATTCAGTTTAGTTTTCCCCGTCTAGCTAAGTTCTGCCTTGCTATAGGTCCAAAGCAACTTCTTTATTATTCGATGGTAATCACAACATAAAGAGGGGAATCCCACATAGGTGAAGACCTGAACAAAGGGTTACCTTGAGACAGAGGAGGCAGCAGAATGAATATATGATAGCCAACAGACTCCTCTGCATACATCCTGGAGATTCTGGAAAGTTACCATCTATACTATGAAATATTTGGATTTTTCCATCTGTACAGGCTCTGCCAAAGTGACCCCAGCTTCACTTAAAATCCTCTTGAAATACAAATGTCCAGTATTCTGTATGGTCTAAGTAGTAGGAAGCATCATCTGTAGAGGCATCCAAGATTTGAATCCCAGTTCTCCCAGCTGTGAAATACAGGGCCCGATCCTTCACCACTCTGAGCCTCCTCTTCTGCAAACTGACCGAAAGTAACACATACTTCACAGATTATAGTAAAATCAAGTCAACTGAGGCCTCTAAACTCTGAGCAGAGATTAGAGAGAGGGCTCAGGAGTTAATATCACTTGCTACTTTTCCAGAGAACCTGGGCTCAGTTCCCAGTACCCACATGCTATCTTATAACCATCCAACTCCAATCCCAGGGAATCTGATGCTCTCTTCTGACCTCCAAAGACACCAGATATATGTGCAGGTAAACACTCAAATACATAAGGCAAATATATCTAAAAAGAAAATGAGTATTATCCAGACATAGTAATAAAGGTTATGAGTTTTTAACATAAGTGTTCCATGGATATAGAGACTTATCCGGATTTTCAAATGAAGCCAAAGGAATAGTATATAAGAATACAGACTTCAAAAATAAGAATAAACATCTATACATAAATAGATATAAAATACACCAACATTTCAACAAAAATATTTTATTTTTTCTATACTTCTTTGTTTACTTTGTTGCGTGCATGAGTTTGCATGAATGAACCCTCACCATGCATGGCAGGGTGGGTGTGTAGAGGTCAGAGAACAACTTGCTAGGCCTGTTCTCTTGTTCCACCACACAGTTTCCAGTAATAGAACAGACACTCAGGCTTGACATCAGCGCTTTTTACCTCCTGAGTCATCTCAACAGCCCTTAATCAAGACTCTTAACAAACCAGACTGGGAGAAGGATCTTTAGAAATCTTTGGTGTAGTCAGCTGGGCGCGTTGGCACAGAGGCCGTTCTCAGATCAAGTTGTGTTTGTTAAGACAACCTGGGCTCGCTTCCCAGATGGACTGAATTTGGGAAGCAGAAGGAAGTAGAAATGGAAAGAATGGGGGAAAGATGTGCCCTTAACTGAGCCTACAGACACAGAAGAGAAAGGTAATTGTGGGAACATCAGTATTTAGAGAGAAAAGGCAACGTTCATGAGCATGAATGGAACTCTCATTCCTTCTAAGGCAGTGGTGCTCAACCTTCCTCATACCACGACCCTTTAATACAGGTCCTCATATTGTGGTGAACGCCAAACCATGAAATTATTTTCGTTGATACTTCATAACTTCAATTTTGCTACTGTTATGAATTGTAATTATCTGATATGCACTATGTCTGATAATGCGACCCCTGTGAAAGGATCGTTGACCTCCAAAGGGTTTGTGACCCACAGGTTGAGAACCACTGTTCTAAGGGATGCTGAAATACTATGAAATATCCTTGCTTATGCAATTACAGACAACGCTATAAGATTTTTCACCATATGCATTTAAATGGCGATGCATTCCACCCTTGGGCACAGACTGGCATATGTGTCTTGAAGAACCTGAAACAGGACCTTACAATCACCCTAACATAACCTACAGATCCTGTGTAACCACAGCAGACAGTCCTGTGTTCATTGGCTACACTGGATCTCCTCTGTAAAGGCTCCCTGTTTTCTTTATTCATTACACCTATACACAATTCTCCACCTCTTGGATTGGCTGTTCTGTTCTGTTTTGTAATGCTTTCCCAGGAAACAAAATTCCATAGAAGAAAAGTGGCTCTTAGTACTTCTCTTAACTATTCTTTTTATCAAATGCCCCACACTGCAACAGTGGGCTTGTGCAGAGAAACAAGGATCTTAGGAAAGTCATTTTGTCCAGCTCACTCAGCTTCATCTCCCTTTGGTTCCTGTGAGTCATAAATGAAAGGGTGGTTTAATGCAGGGCCTCTCCCTTCCCCTTCTCCCCACACCATCACAGGAGAGGAGCAAAGTACACGACATCACAGAAGTAGGCATGCTTTTGGCTGCACCTCTCCAAAAGGTGCTCTTGACCTTGGAAGAAAGCATTCCTCAGTTTGTTTCTGACCTCACACTCTATTGTTCCAAGTATTGTCCTACTCAATGTCTGTTCCCACAGAGCAATTAAACACCTTCTTTCAATCTGAAAAACGTCTGAGTTTGGACAATGATTTATGTGCTCACCTGGTATGAAATCATGGAAAACACTTTCGCTCCTCCATTTCTGGCAGTTAAATATTCACACTTGGCCTCAAGTGGGAACCTTGATCTAGTCACCTCCCATCTCCTCACAAACCGGAAGTCGTTGAGCTACAGTTTCTCTGGAAGATAAGTTCATTTTAAAAACAAATCCAAGGTTTTATCTGCTCCCTAGAGTCACCCAGGATATTGTAAGTCTGGCTCTGCAGAGCAGACTCTGCCAACTTCCAGAGAGGAATTTGAAATTGACCTCAGACGTGTCCCCACAGTCCTCATAGCCCAGCTGTGCCCTACCACAGCCAACTCGCGGCTGATCAGTTCTGCTGGGGAAAACATATGGCAGGGTATAAATTCCCTCCGTCTTCCTTTGACTCAGCAGAAAAATCCAATGCCATTATTTTAAGTCCCAGAGTGAATTTAAGAACTCTGCGGCAACAGTCCTTTGAAACCTGTTTTGATGAACCAGGGAAGGGAGGCAGCAGATTGCAGTTTAACAAGTTGCCCAAATTCAAATGTGTCAAGGCATTACTCAGATGGATGACAAGGCCTCTCTTTGTAAGTGTCCTTGAAACAATGTTTTGAATAATTGCATCTTTTAACTAAAAGAGGCTGAAAGGAAGAGGAAATCATGGCCTTGGCAGAGAGCAGAAAGCATCCTCACAGACAGAGGGGAGTTTTAAGATTAAAAACTCTTTGAGATCATGTTGTTTGAAGAAGTCAGCACAACTCCAAGACTGGATAAAGAAATGCCACCATTACCATTCCCAGGCTGTAGGGGGAAAATGGAGAGAGCCATTCTCAGAATCAAGGCAAGTAATGAGATTGGGTTTTCTCAGAATTTGGCCATTTGGTTGGTGGCATTTAATATAAATTTGGTGGAGAGCTTGCCAACATGCCCAAATACCTAGGTTCAGTCACAAGTACCACAAAGAAGGAAAAGAGGGAGGAGATGGCCATTTAGTTAGGGCTTAGCCACCCTCTAGCCTCACTAAAGAGAGTTAGGGAACAAATATCCTTTCTCCATCTCCCCCACTCTCAGATCTTTTACCTCTGTCTTGGGGTAAAAAGCCTATCTATGTGGTCCCTTGAAGTCAATTCCAGGACACAAAGAAGGATGAAGAAAAATGAAAATAAATTTGGAAAGGAAAAGGTCATCTAGCACATCCCTTTCTGATAGGAATGAAAGGGATGGGGCCAGTGAAGCATCCCTGTCCTGGCCTTCTGGGCTCTGCTGCATAGACATTAGAAGGTCCAGCCTGCAGGGTAAAAGATGCAGCCATCCTTAGTCAGAATGGAGAGAGAGGCAAAAGCTGAATTCACTGGCGATCACCCTGGTTCTACTACTGCAGTGAGGAGGCAGCTCCAAATGCTTGGGAAGTCTACTTGATCTGTCAGAAGCTTCAGAATAATGATTATCTTGCTGCTATAAGGGCTTTTGGATTGAATACAAGGGTTGCTACTAGGACTAAAGAAAAAAGAAGCTAGTAATCAAGAGGTTCAGTGTTGTAGAGACAGTTCTATCCTGGGATTAAGGAAAATAAGTATATTTAAAAACATTACAAAAGTAAGTCATTAAGTCATTTATTTTTCTTTTATTACTTAAATTGTTTCTATATGATGTATTTTGATCAAGATTTCACTACCCCTACTTCCTCCCAGCTCTTCCCCACTACCTGCCCCTCCAACTTCCTGTTATCCAATAAGATATTCATCTGGAATCTCGGCCCATTCCTGAATTGACCTCTTCCCGACCACTAGCCCTAAACTAGCTTTTCATCCTCTCATCAGCTTGGCCTTCCCAAACCTTAAACACTGTCCCCTATGACGTGGGTCTTCAAGACAGGGATGAAGTGAGAGTCTGTCAAGCTCATTGTGAGGCAATTTTAAAAGCTGAAGTTTAAATGGCTCGTTCCTTAGGAGCACTGTATGGGTAGGTACAGCAGTAAAAATGACCGTGGTGGTGAAATAGCCACGTCAAAAAAGGCATGGTAAGATGTCACAAACACAAATTATCTACCTCTCTGAGTGGCTTTCCTTTGAAAATGGAGATGTCATTTTGTGTTTCTGGCTTGGAAAAGGGAGATAGAATACATGAGCTTCTCGACCCGTGGGTGCTGAATATGGATGGCACTTTTCAGATTTGTCTGGATTGTGCCGTGAGGCAATTGTGTGACCTCTGCAGATCAGTTCACTTCTCCGCACAGGTTCCTTGTCTTAAATAAAAGATCTATGTAGCATAGCTGGCAAAGAAAGCAGTGGTTTCCAATGAGAACTGTTAGAGGAATCCTGACCTAACCAGCTGACGATTGGGGAACATGGAACACGGACAGGATACAGTGATGTCTAGCCTTAAGTCTGCCCTTCCTATCCATGAGCCAGACTGACTCCCCAAAGCCACCAAATTATGTACCTGTTTATGCTAACAACTGCTCAAATATTAGTATTTGCTCACTGAGAAAAACAAAATTAAGGGCTAGTTTTCCCATAGTAGATTCATTTTCCTTCTGTCAGTTTTTAGAGAGAGAAAAGAGATGAGTTAGTCAATCTAGAATATTATGTGTCCCAGTGGGCTCTAGAGTTTGTACACTGAGTCTCCAGCCGGGGGTACTATTTTGGAAAGTTGTAAAACCTTGAAGAGGTGGACTCTTTCTAGAAGAAGCAAGCCCCTAGGAGTAGACCTTGGGGATGTTGTGCTCTGGCCCCACTTCTGATCTGCCTCTACTTCCCGACCACACATGCAATGGGAACGGATGACTCTGTCCCCTGCCTTCACGCCTTCTCCACCGTAGCGGACTATATCCCTTCAACTGAGGCCAAACAAACCCTTTCTGCATTAAGTTGCTTCAGGTACTTGATGACAACAGTGAAAAAGGAACCAGTACAGCCAACCATACGGTAAAAGTCAAAGTCAAAGGGGATCCCGCAAGTCCCATCTAGAAGCTTCCATGCCAACTTCCTGTCAGTTAATCTTTAATACGTTAACAACTCAAAAGCAGTGGTTAAGACAGTGGCACGGGGTAGATTTCAGTGCAGTGCTTTCTGCTCTTGACAGGGAGGGCACATCTCAGCACCCTTCTGCCCCCTCATCTCTACCTCCTCCCATTTCAATTTTAAATACCCGTCTGCTGTTCAGCCTGCTGGAAGCTATAGTGAGGCAGAGAGTTAATGACTGTACATTGTTTTAAACTGAAAATTCGTGCATGCAGGAAGCCACCTTGAAAGCTGAGTATGTCCGTTGGAATAGCCTAAGTAATTAAGTTTAATATTTAAGCCAAGCATAAGGTTGGGTGGAACCTATCCAGGTAGCACTTTCTGGAATCCCAAAGAAGCTCAAAGCTGTACCTGTGCCCTTTCATATGTGAAGCTAACAGGGCATGAAGAAAGCAATCTGAGAAAGCCTCACTCCATCGAGGTGGCTTCCAGAACAACCCAGACATTCACTCATGCATCCACAAGTCCATCTTTCCATCAGCACACATGTGTTGAACCCATGTGTGCCGGGTTCTGTGGATGCAGCCAGTATAGAAATGAATATAGAGCTCACAGGCAAGGAGACAGAGAGAAAAGGGGGGAGAGAGAGAGACTATGAACAAATTCCCTGTTCTGCATGGCCACAGAGGCGGAGAAAGACAAGTGGAAACAATGACAAAAGCAAGGTCATGACTCATAGACCAAGGAAGAATCAAAGCTGGTGTCTCAAAGGAGGTGATACCTACAGGGATTAAAAAAGAATAATAATACCCAGGCAAGATGGAAGCGAGACATTGGAGGCAATGGAATAATAAGTACTGCAAAGTATACCTGCCCCTGAAAACAGTTCCCAATTGTGCATGCCTCAGGGATGCTAAAATTGCAGGGACATTCTTTCCCCCCATCCACATGGTAGATACACACAGCTAAACTCACAAGCAAATTATAGACCTTTAATTTTTCCTATATGCTGCTTTATGGAATCCTTATTACCTCCTCAAGGCAGGAACATTGTTCTAGGCTTCATATAGGGCACAGTCTGGTACAACAAAGAACTTAGTTCTAAAAGAGACAGCAAGACGGACTCACAGCTCAGCAATGTGTGCTTATGGAAGCCAGACAGCTTCTAAAATTTCAGACCTAGAAGCCATCAAGATTGTTCACAGGGTAGCAGCATTTGCTGTTGTATAAACTGAGGGTTTTGGTGCCAGATGTATAAACTAGAGACATGACGGCTCTAAGGTATGTTAAGGGGGAGGTTTTCATTGTAGACATGCAGGAGAGTATAGCCAGAGCCATCTGAAAGAGTCTCAAGCAGAGAAAGAGAGCAATACACGGAACATGGCCAGTAAACTAAACTGGGCCTTGAGAAGAGAAATAGTATTTGGGGGGGTAGGAAGGAGGGAGGGAGGGAAAAGGAGACAACCAAGAGAGAGAGAAATGGGTAGGCAAGAAAGAGGGGTCCAAGAGGGGAAGACAAAACAGAGCACATGGAATTGAGATGCTGGGAGAGGGAAGGAAGCCCATGAGCTGGAGAAGTTTAAGGTTGGGGGTGAGAAGAGCTAAGAAGAGCACTGGTAGTTGTGATACTGTGGGAGCCTGGAGGCCATCATGCACTTTGGTATGCTAATCAGAATCACAGGAAGCCATTTGTCCCTAGTTCACTTCGGACCTGGGACAGCTGCCAAGTCTGATGACCTGAGTTCCCTGTCTGGACCTTATGGTGAAGGGAAAGAACAGACTAACACGGGTTGTCCTGTGACCTCCACATATACGCTCTGGCATGAGTGCATTCCACATACACACCCACGGATAGATAAATAAATAAGCACAGTAGATTCCATAAATGATTAAAACTTCAGATCTTTCCCTTCAAAGCCAAGGATACAATAAGGCCTGCCTCAAAGTGTGAAGTCCATTTAACGAAGCTATCAGCGGAAATCTCTGGTAAAAGAGTGTTCTTTCTCTTTCCCTGAGTAAGATCCATGTCTAAGCCAAGCACGGTGGCACAAGCCTATAATCCCAGCAATCAGGAACTGATGAGTCAGGGGCACCATGAGATTGAAGCCAGTCTAGGCTACACAGAAAGAGCCCGTCTACAAGAAAGAAAGAAAGAAAGAAAGAAAGAAAGAAAGAAAGAAAGAAAGAAAGAAAGAAAGAAAGAAAGGAAGGAAGGAAGGAAGGAAGGAAGGAAGGAAGGAAGGAAGGAAGGAAGGAAGAAAGAAAGAAAGAAAAAAAGAAAGAAAGAAAGAAAGAAAGAAGAAAGAAAAAAGAAAAAAATTTAAAAATAAAGCAACAACAAATAAATACTAAAACTGAAAGCAAACACCACCAAATTATGTGGAAAGAAGAAAACTGCTTGGTAAATTAAAAAACGTACGTCCCATCAGACATTACATTTGTCTCATCCTAACTCTTGGAATCATCTGCACCCTCCTCCCAGAGACGCTGCGTCTGTCACCAGCATCTTCCAGTTCCTGGCTGGCTAGTTATTACCTCCCTGTGGAACTGGAGACTTCCTGATGGCAGAGAGAGAAATCCCTGATTCTGGACCTTCTCCCAGGCTATATGCTGACTGCTCTAGCTTTTGGAGCGTGGTGCTATTGTTTGTTTGCTTTCCTTTTTTCCAACGCTGCATCTAGGTTTCCATGGGAAAACATAAGGAAAGGGTTATACAAACCATTAGGCAGCACTGAAAACACATCCAGAAAAACAGTAACAACTACAGCCCACACTGCTCTGGGGGCATGCCCTCAGCCCACGTTGGGCTTTTCTTCCCCATTACCCCACATCAGCAGAGAGTCAGGCCTCCTTGTCTGTTGCTTTCTGGTTTGTGTAGTTTGAATCCTGTTACCAGGAAAGGCAATCCAGCAAGTGTCCCCTTCAACCGTGGTAATGAGCAAATAAACAGATCTTGTGGAATAAGGGTCTCCTCTTTTGCATTCCAGAGAGGCCCAGACATAAATCACACCCAAGACCACATACTGTTAGTAGTTCCTGCTTTTCTCCTAAATTCCTCGAACTAATGAATATTTATGAAATGTCATTTACTATGCGCGGCCTGAACAGCGCTCGCACTGATTAGGGCTGTTGTGAGAGACAGGTTTCTTCCCATTTTCCCAGATTTCCGAGCCCTGAAGCCTCTGGGGCATCTCACAAATGAGGACTCCTCCCTCATCTACTTTCTGAACACAAAGTCCTGGCCTCCAGGCTCTGGAGATTCCAGCTTGAAGAAAATAAGGACTGGCGGTGGGAAGATACTGCCATCTAGCGGCTCTGAATTCAGTGAGGGGTTGCAAAATAGAAAAACCCTGCTTTGCCTCTCAGAAAAGGATGCACTACCTGGACTAGTGGAAGAGCTGCTCAGCCCGTTAGGTTCTTAGGACACTTCTTTCCCGTGTGAGCAGCTGGAGTAGGTGGAATCTGTGGGACTTATTAGACAAGGAAGCGGCAATTTGAGGAGCCCCGGAGCCGAGCCCATAAAGGGATGCCTGCCTGCAACATCTAAGCAAGGAGGTCATGATATAACTGGAAGTTTCTCTCCCACCCACCAGTTCCAGAATAATCACTCTGAGACTTAATATTAATTACAAACTGTTTGACCGATGGCTCGGGATACCTCTACATATAAATTAAGCCATTTAATTAGTCTATATTTCACCATGAGGCTCGTGGCTTGTCACCTCACATCTTGTTCTGCGACAGCTGTTGGCATCTCCCAGACTCTGCCTTATTTTCCCTTTATCTTTGCTTGGATTTCCCACCTGACTCTATTCTGCCTGGCTATTGGCCAAATCAGCTTCTTTATTGGCCAATGGTAATACAACATATTCACAGCATACAGAAAAGCTACCCTCACGATCAGGGCCTTCCCATTTAGAGCATCATCGTTGCTTCCTGCCTCTATCCTTCCAGAAAATTGAACTCCAGGCCTTGAGCTGTGGATTGTACCATTTTCTCCAATGGGATGCTGCTTCCCAGGGCTCAACCACAGTACTTCAGAAATGTGATCTGGTTTGTACATAGGACACAATTAGTGCATGGAAAAGGCCTTGATGTTTAGTCACACTATAGAAAGATGGGCCCCAAACACAATATGACCCACGGAAACAACTAACCTGGACTCATATGAGCTTATAGACTCTGGACGAATAACTAACAATCCTGCATGGGACTGACCTAGGCCCTCTACATATGTGTAGCTTGGTCTATTTGTGGGACTCGTAGCAGTAGGATCGGGGTCTGTCCCTAATGCTTGAGCTGGCTCTTGGGAACCTGCTCCTCATACTTGGTTGCCTCACCCAGCCTTAATACAAAGTGGGGGAGCTTAGTCCTGCCCTGCTTCAACTTGATATGCCATGCTTTGTTGGCATCCATGGGAGGCCTGCCCCTTTCTGAACAGAACAGAGAAGGAGCGGAAGAGCAACAGAGGGCAGGGATTTGAGGGGCAGGGGTGGAAAATAGGAGAAGAGGAAGAAGAGACAACTGCAGTTGGGATTTAAAATGAATGAAAAAATAATTAATAAAAATTCTTCACCAAGAAAGGAGCAAGACTGGGATCTTACTACCCCCTTCAAGAGCATAGTCCTCAACAAGCAGAAAGCCTCCCACTAGGCCCTACTTCCGGAAGCTTCCACTGTGTCTCAGTAGTGGGGCCTCTAGAGTACAGTTTAGATTCCCCTGAAAACCAAATGATGGCACTGAGAAAGGCCAAGTCACCAGGAACAAAAGAAGGCAGAGAAGAATGGCCCTGCAGGCTTCTGAGGGGGCATGATACTGCCAGCTTCTTTATTTTGGACTGCAGTGTCCAGCACTGAAAGGTACCTGACCTGAAGGGACCTGGACGACATCTATAGCTATGACACTTGTCTACCTTGTGTATAGGAGGACCGAGTATTTCTTGGGGGAAAAAAAAGCCTCTGTTTACTGCCAGAAAAAGAACATTTCACTCCTTTGATGGCATCTTTCATTCTATATCTTCTCTTTCAATTTGTTACAACTCTCTTGTAGCACAAATTCTAATTGGTCTTAATAATAGAAACCCAGAGTCAGATATTAGGGGCTGAAAACTGAAAGATCAAAGAAACAGAGCAGCCAATCACTATTTCTTACCTCTACAAAATCCTCAGGCTATCCTGTCTCTACAAGTCCTCAGACTGAATGCTGTCTCTAAGAAATCTCAGACTGAATTCTAAGCTCCTGACTCCTCCTGCCTTATATCCCTCTCTCCGCCCAGCCATCTCTCTTCCTGTCTCCACCTCCCTAGTGCTGGGATTAAAGGTGTGAGCTACCATCATTTGGCTCTGTTTCTCTTTAAGACTAATTTAATCTTGTGTAGCCCAGGGTGGCCTTGAACTCACAGAGATCTGACTGCCTCTGTTTCCCAAGTATTGGGATTAGAGGTGTGTGCCACCACTGCCTGGCTTCTATGGCTAACTAGTGTAGCTAACTCCACACTCTGGTCTTCAGGCAAGCTTTATTTGTTAAAGAACAAATAAAATATTACCCATAGGAGTCCATCATCAGACTCCTGATGGATAGCCTCTGAATGTTCACAGAACTTTGTATGTCAAAACATGATTGGCGAGCCCATAAGACATAACTGAATACACAGTGCCTTTACTTCAGTGCCTGGGGCATGGACGAGCCTTGTTCCACTTCACCTAGTATGACTTCTGTCCCCTGACTTCTCTGCTCTAGCCTCACAGGTCCTCTTTAGGTCACTGCCACCTGCTTTGTCCCCCTGCTCCCGTGCTTTTGCACGAGAGGTTTCTTCCATTTGGAATGCCCACCTCTTCCAAAGCCTTCTAGTTAACCTCTTCTACTCCCGAGATTTCACTTCCTGTTGAATGAACGCTTTGGGTACCCAGTATCTTTCACCTGTACTACATAGCACAGAGGCTCGATTATATGTCAGAATGTGATGATTTTCTTAATATCCATCTTCTGCATCTACTCTTTAGGCAACATTTCAACCAGTAGCTATGCAATAACTACTTGCATCCATAGAATTACATATATATTCAACTAGTCATTGGTATTCTAAATATACTATTAGAATATTCCCTTAAGCCTACAGTAGGCAAAAATTACTACTTCTGCCAATTCTGTGCTAGGCATTGAACCTGGCCTTCATGTCTTAGTTAGTCTTAGGAATGAGTCTATAAGTGAGCAATCATCATCTCATTTTTCCAAATGAACAGTGACTTGGATAATTAATTCTGCTGGAGGTCACAGAATAGTTAAATATCAAAACTTTAATTTAAAACTATATATATCAAAACTTATATTAAAAACTATCCCAGAATGACAAAAGAAATACATAAATACATTATGATCTCTAATACTCTTGAATATACATGATAAACATAAAAGAATGAAATAAATAATGTTATACCCTTAAATCCATGCCCATTGAACTAGATTTCTCCGTGGAAGATTTCAGTTACTCCAGGAACTGTGCCATCCATCTTCCCCACAGGAAGTTCATTATCTGGCACAAGGCCCACCATATAGGATATGTTCAGTAAAATCTGTTGAATGGATTTAAGCTTGAAGCAATGTTTCTGACGTTCAAATAAAATAAAAGGAATGTAGTCAGAGCAAGCAAATAAATAGGAAAATGGGGCAAGAGAGATGACTCAGTGGTTAGGAGCACGGCTGGTATTCCAAAGAACACAGGTCCATTCCCAGTACCTACACAGTAATGGAAAGAAAAGGAAAGTGAAAAGAAGAAGAAGGAGGAGGAGGAGAAGGAGGAGAAGGAGAAGAGGAAGAAGAAGAAGAAGAAGAAGAAGAAGAAGAAGAAGAAGAAGAAGAAGAAGAAGAAGAAGAAGAAGAAGAAGAAGAAGAAGAAGAAGAGAAGTAAGATAAAGAAAAGGAAGAAAGAAAGAAGGAAGGAGAGGGAGAGAAGAAGGGAGGGAGGGGGAGAAAAAACTTAAAAAAAAAAGAAATAGGAAGGAGACAAGATAGACAAATATATCAAGTGCCCATGGTATGCCATAGCTGATTAGATGCATTTGAAATGTTTTCACTTTGGATGGTATCGTCTATATATCAATGTACCTGCAATAACACTATGGCTTCACTCTTTCCTTTCTGCTTTGCTGATGAGAACCTGATACTCAGAAACAGTGTGAGCTCAGGGCCTAGGTTACAACTTAAGCTGCCGTTCTTCACACTGCACTTTGGCTCACATCAATACAGTTGTGTTGAGTGTGGCTCTGAGTAACACCACAAAAGCCCTTCCAGGAGAGGCTCGGGACTCCCTGCAAAGCTTCTAGGAAGCTAGCACGTGTCACCTTGCTCAGAAACCTGTTCTCCTGACTGACAAGGAGAAGGGAGTGGAAGACAAACCACATATCCCACAGGTTCCAATTTTCTTGTCAGTTATTTGTGCATGCGACTGTCTCGTGGCTCTTAATCTGCAAGTCATTGAGGAAAAATAAAACTTAGGGGAAACAGGTGTGCAGTCAGGCTTCCGGTTTCCTCCAAAGCAGTCAGCCCTTTGCATTCACTGCACTTGGCATACTCTGCAGTGACACACAGAGCAAGCAACAAACGGTGCTTTCCAAGGAAATGACTGCAAATAACGGACGGCTAGAGAAAATGGAAACAATGGCTGGATCCCATTATGATGCCAAACTACAAAGTTGATGACACGCAGAACAACAGCGAACTCAACCCCACATTGACTGACTACTCCAGCTTTCAAGATGGTGTCAAACTCTCCACAATTCAGGGATTGAAAGGAATCTTTCTGTATGTTGGAAACATTTAGATGAAGTAGCACCGTCTCCTCAATAGTGTCAGTCCAATCATTAGATCATTAATTCTTGGGATGACTTTTCTCCTCATGAAAAATTTCTCTGTCTACTACCTAATCTACCCATCACAATCATCACGTGAGTAGGTATGTTCGTGTGTCTGAGTGTTCAGGTGGGTGCACGTGTGTATATTGTTCGAGATGAGAAGTCAGCCTTGGGTGTCATTCTTCAAGCATCACCTACCTTGGTTTTCTGACACAACATCTATTACTGGCCTGGAGCTCACCTAGAAGGTTAGGCTGGTGGGCAAGCAAGCCCCAGGAATACTCTTGTCCTGCCTTCCTGGCTCTGGAATTACAAGCACATATCCATTTCTGCCTCCTGGTAACATGCGTGGAGTCCAGCTCACTGGTGGCTCCTTTACAACAGTAAACATCAAATAATTATCTAAAAAAAAAAAAACTGTAAGGAATCTGTGAATATCTGGTGGCCATCACTGAAATCCAGAAGCCTGCAATAAGCAGTCTTCAGAGGCTGAACTGAAGAGCCAAAGGTCTCTGTGTGTGCAGCAGCAGAATGTAATCCATGTCCAAAAGGTCCATCTGTCCTTCCTTCCATTCCTTTCTTTCCTTTCCTTCTTTTTTTCAACATGTTCTAGTCCACAGCCCGTTTTTAATGAAATACAATCATTTTTAATGAAATGAAACTGTCCTGGCTCCTGAGGTCTGTCTTGCTTGGCAGAGGTAGTGAAAGGGTCAGGCCTGGATGCCTGGCTGGATCAAAGATCCACGCTAAAGAAGTGATAAGAGCCAATTATCAGCCACTGTCAGTGACTGAAACTTGCTGCCTTCCGTCTTGTTGTATTAGTTACATTTTCCTATGGCTGTAATAAAACGCCATGTCCAGTGAAAATTACAAAAGAATACATCGATTTGGGTGTACGCTGCCAGGTTAGAGTCTATGATGGTGGAGCAAAGACAAGGCAGGCTGCAGAAACAGCTGCGAGCTCACATCTTGATCCACAGCAGGAGGCAGAGCACAATGGGAATGGCATGAGCCTTTTGAAAACTCAAGCTTCCCTCCAGTGACGCCTCTTCCAACAAGGCCACACCTCCTAATTAAACAGTTCCACCAACTGGGAACCTTTGGGAGTCACTATCACCCAGACCACCATACTTGCCCAGGTCTCTCGTGTCTCTCTCATCAGCTGCCTGGTTCTGACAGGCAGACACTGTGCATCATGTGACTGTCTGTCCCCTTTGGCCAAGTGAGGGAATACAGGTGGTGCTAGGCAAAGCTGATGTCTTCCTCTGCCTTGCCCACATTTGAAGAACTACCTCATGGGATAGCCTTTGGCCTGGATTCTACTTCCTTTCCATTAGAAGGCCTTCCCACTCTGTACCCCTCAATGTCAAGCACCCAAGCTTGTGCTCCCCACCCCTGCTGAATACAGAAGAGAGCTTAGGTAGGAGGGGGAGGTCCACATGGCCATGTGTTCTGATAGACTATCAGCTCCAGCTGTAGCGCAAGTCCCCCCAGTTCTCCCCCGCACCCACACACACTTATTAATCTCACCTGTGTGCCTTGGCCCCCCAGCTCTATACTCCTTCCCTAAGACGCCTTGGGGTTTCATATCTGCCTTTGGTGATATGTGGCATGGGAATTGAGAGTAGGGCAGGTAGGGTGGCCATGGGTCTTGTCCCTTGACTGGGGTCTCAAGGAACCTTGTCTGCAGTTCTCTGGTAGAAGTCTGTCCACTGATGTGGGTTTATTTGCTCTGGGCCTAGCCTTCTTAGTGGCCTGGAGTTCTCTGGACACCCTGGAAAAGGTTTGCGCTGCCCCTGATACTGCTGCTGAAATCGGAAGTTGTTTTCACTGCAGTTCTGCAGGTTCCACCAGATGATTCACCGGGTTATCCACTAAAGCCTGCGGATGTGACTTAGCATCTGTTGTGGCTCTTTTCTAGCAAATGCTGGACATGTGCAAACGTGCCCAGGACAGCCACACAGTTTTCCTTTAAGATGTTGTCTATACTAGCACAGAACATAAAAATAAAATTAGTTAAGAATAGTGGCAATGATCATGTTGGCCAACTTCAGCCCTCAGCCACATGAACCTATTATCAGAGTATTATCAGCCCAATAGTTCTCTCTTTGGAGAAGAACGCTAACATGAGGCACCCTCAGGGCTTGCCTATCTCCCACCCCCAGTCTAGAAAAATTGCGGTACTCTAGAAAGGACAGAAAGCAAAGCGGCGGGGAGAGTGGCATTCAGAGACCAGCGCTGATGTCAGCATCTTACATTACAATTTAAAGTGATGTCAACCCACTCCCTTTTGAGATAGTCACACTATGTAGCTTCCTGCCTCAGTCTCCCCAGTGCTGAGATTACAGATACATGGAACCTTGACAGCTTAGTGATTCACTTTAACATTGCAAATTCAAAAAGGTTTTACATAAACCATGCCCTGTTAATTTCTTTGGGTAACTGGAAAGTAAGCAAATAAGACAAAACATGTCTCCAGTAAAACATCACAGCTTGGGATGGTAAGGGGTGTTTTGTTTGTTTGTTTTTTCTTTTAAATCCAATATGTCTGCAGCAAAACAGCACAGCCTGAGTTCTAAAGGGTATTAAAAAAAAAAGCCAATGGAAGGACTCTAGAGACTGCTCAACCATCAGTGCATGTACTGCTCCTGCAGAGGACCTAAGTTTGATTCCCAGCAAGTGGCTGCCCATTGCCTGTGACTCCAGCTCCAAGGAACCTGATGCCCTCCTCTCCCCTCCACAGACGCCTTCATTCACATGCACACACCAACACACAGACATGCACTTATCAAAAGCAAAAACAAGTCTTTTAAAGAAAACAATAAATTATTACTTACTTTTCTATTGCTGTGATAAACATCATGACAAACGCACCTGGTAGAAGAAAGGGCTTCTCTGGGGGCTTTTTGCTTCCAGAGGAATAGAAGTCCATCACCATCACACTGGAGGCAAGTGTGGCAGCTGGAGCTGGAAGCTAAAAGCAGAGGGCCAAACAGAAAGCGAAGAGCAAACTAAAGATGGTACAGGTCTCTTAAACCTGAAACCCTTCCCCAGGGATAAACTGAAGAAAGGCCACACCTCCTCGACCTCCCTAACCAATGCTACCAAGTAGGGACCAAGTATTCAAATGCCAACACCTATGGTGGGGACATTCCTATTCAAACCACTGCAATTATCATCTTTTCACAGAGAAAATTAAAATGGCCCAGTGGCTCACTGCACCAATTTCCCATGGACCTTCCAGCTAATCTTCATTTGAACTAAAGAACATAGACATGATAGGGACTGGTTTTAGGGAGTGAGGGGATGCTTACCTCCCTCAGTTTGGTTTAGCAGCCTGAAGTTCCCCCAAGTCCCTTTGAACTAGATTGTTCTTGAAGTACATGTATTTTTTCAGCGTTTAGAGAATTGGAGCCGCTACTCCAAAGGAAAGCAAGATTAATTCTGGCTGAAAGAACAAACCTAGCGGAATGGAAGGAGGAAGATGAGAAATGTAAACTGCCACTCTTGGCATACACAGACCTTCCCTGGACACTCTCCAAACGCTCTCTAACATGTTCTGTGGGACAGCCAGCCCCAGGCACAGGCATGGAGATAAATCACAGAGCAACAGAGGTCTTGTTCTTGGGAACAGTGACTTTTGTTTGTTTTCTATTTTTTGAAAGTGCTCTGAATTAAGAAGTTTTTGTAATTCTCAAGAGTATTTGGTGTCTGTAAATCTGAGTAAGACATTTTTTTTCTTAGGAATCTTCTGACCCTCGGTTCCTGACAGAGGTCCATGTCAGTCTGGCTGCCCCCAGGGAGAATTATGGGGAATTCACCTCATATCAAAGCTTGGACCATCATTTTAGCTGACTCTTATACCAGACCTGCAAAGGAAGCAGCAGTCTTATGCTTCTCTCAGTCAGTGGTTTAACATATGTCTGTTATGTATATATTTATCTGTCAAGCTACATAGTTTTTGCTGGGGATAACCAATGAATTATCTAGATGTGTCCCTAGCTCCCTTAGGGCTCACATTTTTTACGAAAGGGAGATGAAAGAGAAAATAATTTCCAGGAGAGATAGAAATTTTAAGAGAGACCTGCGTTAGAAAGGAAGCCGGCCCAGCGGCAGCTATCTCTCTCCTGGGTAGCCCCAGTTGGTTCTTCCGGCCCCTCCAGCCTCTATTCACCCCCCTTCCCCCGTTGCTGTCCTCACCAAGTTTCACCTTCCCTCCCTGCTGCCTACCTCTGGTTCCCTCGTGCTCGTGCTCTCTCGAGAGCTGCACAGGCCAACGGCAGCACTCTCTGCCTTGCGGTCTCCTCCCTCCTACTGGCTTTGCCAGCCCTCCTGCCCACGCCATGGGAAACGAGGCAAGTTACTATTCCGAGATGGGCAACAACTTCGACCACGATGAGATTAGAAGGCTGTGGAAAAGCTTCAGGAAGATGGACTTGGACAAATCGGGTTCCCTGAGCATAGAAGAGTTTATGTCGCTGCCTGAGCTGCAGCAGAACCCACTGGTGAGTCGAGTGATCGACATCTTCGACACGGATGGCAATGGGGAAGTGGATTTCCACGAGTTCATCGTGGGCACCTCGCAGTTCAGCGTCAAGGGCGACGAAGAGCAGAAGCTAAGGTTCGCCTTCCGTATCTATGACATGGACAAAGATGGCTACATCTCCAACGGGGAGCTCTTCCAGGTGCTGAAGATGATGGTGGGTAACAACCTCAAGGACTGGCAGCTGCAGCAGCTGGTGGACAAAACCATCTTGGTCCATGATAAGGACGGCGATGGCCGGATCTCCTTTCGGGAGTTCTGTGATGTGGTCAGAAGTATGGAGATACACAAGAAGTTGGTCGTGTTTGTGTGAGTTTTGTGGGGGGTTTTCCCCCCAATTGTCCGGTTTGGTTTGGTTTCTTTAAGGGCTCCACTAAACATATTTAGCTTTCTTCTCTTTCAAGATCGCTTCAAGATATCTAGCTACTGTCTCTCTGGCTAACCTGGAAGTGTTTCTCTCTGCCTCTACCATCCGTGCAGTGTTGTTAATTCAACTCTTGATGACTACAGACAAAGGGGGAGCAGGGAGAAAAATCGGAAATTCAAATAATTCTCATAAGTGCTTTTTCCTTTGTTTTAGAGAACGCAGTCAAGAAGACTAAAAGCCTAAACATAAGAAAATGTACATCTTTGCCTTTCTCCCTCAAGGCTGTGTACATGGGAGAAGACTGTGATTTTAATGGCATGTTAGGAACTCTTTCCATTTACTTGTGGCATTCAGACTCTTCGCAAATTGTTAACTTCCTGTTGTAACTAACAAAAAAATATATTTATCTTTGCTTAGCATCCTTTAGTCACTCTCTGGTTACAAACACCTCCCTAACAGGATGCACCTGACTCTCCACGATCACTCAGAAATCCCTGCGCATGTCTGAGGGCTGGGCGTCTGAATGGGAAGATTCCATCTCAGTGCTTCAGCCAGAAAGCAGCCTTGAGCTCACAAGAGAACAGCTAAGCCTGGGCCAAATGGCCAGCCCACCAGTCTCAGAACAACAGATTTTCATCCTCGTAGGTTCAAAAAAAAAAAAAAAAAAAAAAAAAAAAAAAAAAAAAAAAAAAAAAAAAAAAAAAAAAAAAAAAAAAAAAAACCAGGAATCTGGTCAGATAAGGGCAACATCCTCCCCAGCAAGAGCCTTTCAGCCCACCTCATCCAGCTGAGGAGAATGGGACGGAGCCTGTTTTCCTCCAGGGCAGAATCAGCAGATTCAGGCTGAGGTGACCTTTCCCAGGATGCTGAAATGTTTTTGTTGTGTGTGAGGAGAAATGCAGAGATTGGCAAACATAATGAAAGCTGGTAACACTGGATTGGCTTGCTTTTGAGAATCGGATCTGGTTCCTTCCAGAGAGTCAAAAGCTGTCATGTATCTCAGGCATGTTTCCTCCACTGTCACATTCAACTCAGCTCCTCATGCCTGGATACTTAGACTAGGACCCAAGGATGTGCTGACACTTGATTCTAGACAAGATCTAATGTTATGCACCTTTCTCCACAATTCACATAGGTCCTGTTGGTGCCCTGAGATCAGCAATGGTAGATAGTACCTCATGGAAAAGAACAAGCCCTGTTCTGTTTTGGAGTCGGTTTAACACTACTGTTTGTCCCCATAAATGTCACTAGCTCCCTAGAACCTCTTTTACTATTGTTATTTCACAGAGTACAAGGTGTCCTTGGAAGGACAGGTGTAGCCCATACCCCAGTGTCTGCCACTTCACAGATTGCTCCCCATAAAATGAGCTGCCTGATCCTCAAAATACCGTAACAGTGAACAACAAAATAAACTCTCACTGCACTTACTCAGTCAAGAGACACCACTTAACCACTTCTAGATTTACTGTTATGTTTTAAAGAAGTTGCCAATTAGTCTTGGGAGGTAAGGATCCACAGATTTCACTACTGGCATACTGCAACACTTTCCATATTATTCTTTACTTGGGATCCACAGGGTTAGGAATTGCTCACTCTATAATTCCTTCTCCATCATAAAAATATATGTTTGCATTGTGCAAATAATGTCATCCCTGTAGCATTGGAGTCAAACCCATTTCAAAATAGTTAAGAGGGTTTGATACCCAAACACCCCAGGGAATGGATTCAGTTAGAACAGTGTCACCATGACTGCTAATTAACTGGGTGAATATGGACAAGTTAGCTTCTGTGTCTTTCCATCCACATTTACCCTGAAGGTTCAAAGAGATGACACATATAAAGCACTCACTCTGCTAACTTTCCTCCCTCCCTGGCTGTAAGATTGCTATAGAAAAGAGACTGGGACCTTTGCATCTTCAGGTCTTGACATCTTGCCACAACCGCTCTAAACCTAGGTAGACATCCATGTAATTTTGGTCCAGAAAGGAAACAATAGGAACAGATGCCAAGGCCCTCCTCGCCACGCGTGTGCAGATCACACCACAGATTTTCCCACTTGAGGCCTGGAAAACTTCAAAGAGAGTCTTTCATCCTAGCCTGACATATTTGACTTTGAGAGGAAATTTTAGTAAGAATAGTGAGCATAACCCAAGCAGATCTTCTGATGGCAGATGTTATCATTCTGGAAATGCAAAGTTTCAAATAGAAAAAAATGAAATTATGACTGAGGATTTTATTCAGTTAACTGTTCATATTTAACAAGGAAAGTGTTTTGGAGTAGCTGGATTAAGTTAGTTGTTCAACCATCTACATCTCGTAGCTGCCCAACGCTTTGTGGCAATAACCGTGAGCTGACTGGTTATTTCTGGTGTTAGAAGAGGAAAGGTCTGGCTAGATGTCTGGGGAAAAGGACCATATTTACCTCTAAACTAGAATGTTTCTTCTTCTCTCAGTTAACTGCCAATTTGTCCAAAGCCAACAGTTCCATGTATCTCGCTGGAGTGACAGTAGCAGTTAATGTGGATGGGGTGATGAGCACCTAACTCTCATTACATCATCTGATCAGCACCAAGGTGGTGCCATCATCTCAGCCTGACGAATGACTCGGGCAATCTTGTCCAAGGATACGAAGCTGGAAAAAGACTACAAAGACCAAGGTTCCTTTCTCCCATATTAAATCCCTCTTGTTCTTATGGTTACTATGTTCATTTGTGTCAAATTATTCTTAATGATCTTATCAATGTAGGCTGGTCAATCCAATTTCCACAAGAGGAGAAGCCAAGAACTAACAAACTAACTGCCTGTCAAGGAACAAGAGACCCAGACCTCTTCAGGTTTTATGCATCACAAAGAAACAGACATTTAAAAAATGTGTATGTGTGTGTGCAAGTGTATGTATACATGCATGTGCAAGTGTACAAGCACAGGTATGCACATATATGTGAGGACAATAGGTCCACCCTGGGTGTTGTTCCTCAGGAATGATCTACCTTGTGTTTTAAGAGAGTATCTCACTGGAACCTCAGGTCACTACTGTGATTGGACTGGCTGGTCAATGAGCTCCAGAGACCCCTGTCTCCATCTTCTCCATTCTGGGATTACAAGTGTGTACCACCATGCCTGGCTATTTAACATGAGTTCCAAAAACTGAACTCAGGTCAATTACTAAAGTATCACCCAAGCCCCTGAGGACAGTTTTAAACTACCTTCCTCTTTCATCTTAGCTTGAGAAACAAGATACCATATTTTAATTAAACTGATAACAGCAAGATGCTCCAAGGTTACACACATTAGTAGCAACACATTGTTATGATTCTGTATTAATGGAGTGTGTCTGCTCTTCACCATATGTTATAATTTCCAAGCCACTAGATAGATGCTCTTTTTGAAACAGAGGGAAAGTAGTGTCCTCAGCACAACTGGCTCGTATTCCAAGTCAATCATGCTTTAGAAATATCATAAAGGTGCAGGAGGGTAGCTGATGGTTTGAGAATTAGACCGGATATTTAGCAGTGGACTGAGAGGGTGGGATAGTAAGCATAGGACCCAGGCTCTCATGCATGCTAGACAAACATTCTACCAAGGCTGCATTCCCAGGACCTGGAATCCTCTTCAGGATTACCTATGCTAGTAGCCAATGACTACGACTCATAAACTACGTCACAACACCTGTAAACGATGTATGATGAAAAGAAAACAGTGCTTAGACACAGCAGTAAAGCTACGTGATTGGGAGGACGTTCTCTAACAGTTCACAGGTTAAATTTAATCCACAAATGTGTATTTTTGTTGTTGATAGTGGAAGTTTTAAAACGTAGTTTTGCCACTGATTTTTAAAACCCAACAACTGCCTGGCATGGTGGTGCATGCCTTTGATCCTAGCAGGTAAAGAACACACACACAATCCAAGGATTTTAAATGAAATTGAAAATTTATTAAAGGAATGTAGGCCATCCTACAATCGAAGTGACCTTTCAGGGTATAAGCCTCTGAAGTAGTGGGACAAATTCAAAGTCTTGAAGAAATCTTAATGCAGCTCTTTCATTCCTTAGCATAAAAATCTCAAGATGGACTGAAGGCATCAGCATTCCCCCAAATCACCACTGAGCACAAAACATTTTCCTCAAGACAACTGAAACAACAGAAGAATTTAGGGTGGGCAAAATATGTGCAGTCAATTTCAAACTTCCATGAACTAAATATAATAATAATAATAATAATAATAGATACTATAGTAAAATTTAAAGTGGAAAAGCATAAAACGTAAAAAAGGTCAATACCTTTTTAAAGTCTCCTGTCTAAAACGCATAAAATATGGAAAATGCAAACATGATTTACACAAAAGTCAGGAAAATAAGCATGGAAAAATATCCAACCATCTAAAAAGCAATAATTGCAATAATTAAATCAAACTGGACTAGGGGTATGGCCAGTGGTAGAGTGTTTGCACAACACACAGGTGGTCCTGGTTCTGATGTTAACACCAGAAAGAAAAAAAAAAAAACAGGAAAAACTAATTATACAGCAAAGTTGGTGAAGCTATGCAGATCTGGAGCTTTGCAGCATCTTGGACCTTTGGTGGTACTGAGATGGTTTCTGCCAGTTTTTAAGGGTCATTTCAGACACCAATCACCAAAATAGTTATAGTCATTGACCTGGCAACCGCACCCATGACAATATTTACCGCAATGATCCAAAACTGGTATGTTTCTGAAAAGACTTTATTGTACTGCAGCAATATTTATCATATATAATGAAGTATAATCATAAAACAACTAACAGTTTGGGAGTAGTAAATTATAAGAGAAGCAATACATTTAATCAATTGAAGTTAATAAATTTTAGAAATTAATATTTGGGTTTTGTTTTTTCAAGACAGGGTTTCTCTATGTAGCCCAGGCTGTCCTGGAACTTGCTCCGTGGACCAGACTGATCTCAGACTCACAGAGATCTGACTGCCTCTACCTCCTGATTGCTGGGATTAAAGGTGTGAGCAACCACTTCCTGGGGGAAAGTATTATTTTAGAAAAGACTTGTTTAAAAAAAAAAGACCATAATGTGTACTTGCGTTACCACTTTAGAAAATATATAATATGTGAATGTTCTTAGTATAGATGAGAAAACAAAATTTTAAAGTAATTGTATGGGACCAATCATGGTAGTTCATACCCATAATTCCAACACTCAGGAGACTGGGGCAGGAGGATTTCCATGAGTTCACTGCCAGTTTGAACTACATAGTGGGTTCCAAGCCAGCCTAAGCTACAAAATGAAACTATTTCAAAAATAAAGTATTTGTTTTCTATTAAAAGGATATAGTAATCTCAAACTGAACTGCTTATAGCGCCCCAGGTGGGGGTGGGGCCTTGTGTGTTCTTACCCGTGATGGGCTGTTGATGGGCTCAGTCTTATACAAATTAGCATCACTGCTAGGCCATGTACAGGAACACACTCCTCTCCATTCTCAGGCCCTGGCATTGTCTTCCATTCCCCATTTTGTTGTGTTTTTAGAGATCGAGAGGGTGATAAAGATATCCCAGTTAGGGCTGAACACTCAGTGTTCTTAGCACATTGACCAATTTTGGTTCTGTATTAACCAGCACCTACTACAAGCAGAAACTTCCATGACCAAGGCTGAGAATCAAAAATATAAATATTAAGATGACAGTTTATCAACATGCCCACTTAGCAAAACAGCAACAGCAGATGCCCTCTTATGATTTACAATGGCTCAGTCACAGGTTTTTGACCAGGTTTACAGTACCAGACATTTTTCTTGTGCAGATAGCTTCAAATCCAATTAGAAAACAGTTACTCCCATAATTGTCATCCATTATTGCACCAATGGGCACAGCTTACCTAGCAGGTCAGAATCCAGAATACAGCATTCAGGCCCTAGTCCTTCCTCTCTCTCAGTGGCCTGCATTGCACCTTCTAGAACTATCAAAGCTAGCCAGCAAGGAGTAAGCTTCAATTTGATTTCTCTATAGCCTGAAACCAAAGTGTGTTGTGTATTTGACAATCACCTAGTTCTGATGAGCAACGAAGAGCAATGGCAAAGACCTATATCATTGGGGAGACTTTGTGGTTTCCTTTATCAACAACTCAAAGGAATGTATCCCACTCCTGACACTGGGATTTTTATTTCCAAGCTTATGGCTTCTGATAGCAGCATTATCCATCCATGTAGGGTACCTCTATTCAAGGGAGTTTGCTTTTAATATGTTAAATGTATATTTTGGGATACCCAGATAGTCTCAGTAAGGAATTGAAGAATGAAGCCCTTAATTCTTGATGGTAATTTGTATATAATTGACATTTGAAGCCATAAATCTGGATAAAAAAAAAAGAATAGCAAAGAATGGAAACCGTGCTATAGATTACAGTCAGAAAGATGAAGATTCACAATGGGGATTGGAGAGGAAGCAAGGGAGAGAAGTACCCCCAAAACTAAGTGAAAAAAAATCAAAACAGATAACACATAAGGTGACTCACAGTGACTGAGGCAGCTGGACAATAACCTGACTAGAGTGAGTCCCAGTCAGAATGAGGAGAGAATAACTGGGAACAGTGGATGCCGACAACTCTGTAGAGAACCAGAGGGATGAGCTAGGGTGCTTGCTGTGTGCTGTAGAGAGCCTGTGGGTGGGAAGAAGGATTAGCTGCATAGGAGCTCCATTAACATAAAAGGTTCAAATGAGGAGTGAAATACTTTCATAGCGTTCCTTGCTGGAGGTTTGGAAATTACTTATTTATCCAACCAGTCACCAGCTGTTCCAAGTGTCCCCATATAAACAAGATTCAAAACAGAGTTTAGGCTCCAACAAAATCGGTGGTCTTGGTCTCTACATTTCCTGGAAGCACCAATGGTCTGGGCAGACACCACACATTTGATGATTACAGGCATCTCTCTTTATCTAGATCAGTTTGTTCTTAGAAATGTGAGGACCAGTGTTTTCAAATGGTGGCAGCCTTTGCATTAATCTCATAGGAAAACACAGACTACATTCCCACTTAATTCAAAAGAACAATTGCATTTCCTAACAATCATGAAAATACTAGTGGGCATCTATGCGTGTACATTCCTAGCACACAACGTGTGGATTGTGGTATCGCAATCCACCAAGGACAGCTGAATGATCTGAAGCTTTAACATCAGCTATTTATGTATTGTTTCATTTCTCATCTTGTGCACTGAAGATTGATCCCAGGGAGTTATATATGCTAGGCTAGTGCGCTACTGCTGGGGCGCAGGTGCGAAACAGATACATAGCCTATTTAAAAGAACGTGACTGATCTCGTTTGCTTTTCATCGCTGTGATCAAACACTGACCAAAGCAAAACTAGGGGAGGAAAGGGTTTTTTCCGTTTCACTGAGGGAAGTCAGAGCAGGAACTCAC
The DNA here is from genome assembly GCA_004026605.1 of Ondatra zibethicus. Lineage (NCBI taxonomy): Eukaryota > Metazoa > Chordata > Mammalia > Rodentia > Cricetidae > Ondatra > Ondatra zibethicus. The sequence goes on from PVIU01000608.1 coordinate 100,378, forward strand.
ACAGGAGCAGAGGCTGGGAACACACGGTGAAGTTGCTCACTGGTCTACTCTCCAAGGCTTGCTCAGCTCGCTTTCTTACACAACCCCACATGCCCAGCTGCGGCACCACCCATAGTCAATCATTAATTAAGAGAGGCCTCCACAGACTTGCCCAATATAGTGGAGGCAATTCCTCAAAGTGAGGTTCCATCAAGTGCCTCTACTTTGTATCAAATTGACAAAAGCTAACAAGCACAATGGCCCCAGGAGAAAGAGGCTGAATTACAGCTTCAGCCTTATGTCTTATCACTCAGACTCAGACACAATGTTCGGGCTGACACTCACAGGCAAACTGTAGTGGATTTTCAATTCCAATGCTAGGTTTTTTTTTAAATAATTGCTATAGAGAACGCATAGTGAGAAGTCAGATACCAGAGGATACCTGCAAGAAAGATTAACACAAAGCACAGATGTCACCCTATATCTGCAGCCTGGTTCCCCCACATATTACTGTGTTAGATTTGGGGAGGTATAATTGATCTCTAGGTACCTCAAATGTGAAATGGAGGTAATTAATACTTAAAAGGGTATTAAAAGAGCATCATACCAATATACACCAATAGGCTCTAGCATGCCTATTAAATGTCTAGTTTGAAAATGGACACAAGAGGACAGCCAGGGCTGGACAGTGAAACTCTGTCCTGAAAAATAAAAAAGCAAGTAAATAAATAAGTATACAGAACCGGAAAGATGGCTTTAGTAGTTAAGAACAAGTGTTCTTCCAGAGGACCCAGGTTCAAGACCCAGCACCTACGTGGAAGTGAACAACTGTCTTTAACTCCAAGGGATCCAAAACCCTCTTCTGGCTTCCAAGGACATTTGCATGTGCTGTACAGACATACATACAGGCAAAACACTCACATGCATAAAATAACATAAAATCAAATAAAATCTTTTGTTAGCCTAGTATTGTGTAAGTATAAAGGAAGTTTAAATAAAGAAATGCATAAGCTCAAGATAGCTTATTATTAATTACTGGGATAATATGGGAAAAATGAGATTTTGCTCATGTGTTTAATGGAAAGGTGTGAATTACATTTTTTCCTTATCTTGACAGAACCTTATTTTAAAAGTATGGCTCATTTAGAGTTTCTGCTGTACATTTGATGATGTGAATGTTGAAACCCAACAGCAAATCTCCCTGTTTGCTCTCTATCTATAGCAGTAATATATTAAGCACTAACTAATGACCAATGATAACGACACACCAGCCAAGCTTTTAGCATGTCACAAAAGAATGCTCCATGGCATGTATCCTCATAAAGGGGCAAAACTCCTCACAAAAAGTCAGCAAGAGAGGCTCCTTGTCCTCCTTCTCCACAGCTGTCTCATTTTAGGGCCTGGTGCAACTGTCAATACCTCACTGGTTTATTTCCACAACTATTAAATTAAGTCATTGAACTGAAGGGTCCTGACATTCCCTACCAGATCAAACTTCCAGGATTATTCAGTTGGTGATCTTTTTTTCCTAAATCTGTTCCTTCTCGGTTCCTGAAAGAGGTTCTTTCTTTCACAGTCAACTGCTTCACACATCCAACTATTACAGTTCCTTATTTCTCCGCCTCTAAGAAAGGGAATAGTCCAGACTCAAAGCCTCTGTATGACTCCAGAGATGACACACAGGGAGATCCATGTGTAATGACTGTGCTTAGCAGCAGCCTGAAGTCACTCAGGGTGTGTCCTTCATGGGAGGGTAGAGTGGTATTCACCTAAGGAGGAAAGGTCCCTAGCTAAAGTAAAACTGAATCCAAAAGAGCCACCGACTACCAGGCTGCATGTGTCATGACATGGCCTCTCCTGTCTTATCACAGACTTTGCAAATGGGCATCAAGCATTTCTCGGGGCTCTTTGTGCTGCTCTGCATTGGATTTGGTCTCTCCATCTTGACAACCATCGGTGAACACATAGTGTACAGACTGCTGCTACCACGAATCAAAAACAAATCTAAGCTGCAATACTGGCTGCACACCAGTCAGGTGAGTTCCGCGGGAACCTTGTGCCGGTGCTCCTGTACGGAAGGATTCCCAGAGAGGTAAAGACCCAGGGAAGTTTGTCAACTGACAAATGGCAAGAAACACTCAGGGTCATAATGCCCTTTATCCCACTAACCCACCTACCCATAAATTGAGGACTCGTAGGGTCTTTTTCTTTCCTGAAACACTAGTGCTGCCCACAGAAGACACAATATAACTGTTTCAAACCCAGTTTCACTTAACAAAGATCATCTGAAGAGATGATATGAAAAGTCCATTCCCCACAGATTCGTCCCTTGCCAAAGTGAAAGCTAGCAAGAGTCTCAAGCTCCCATTTTGCTTTTAGGTGGTCCCATTTCCCTGGTCTGTTTTTCTGTCAGCAGTTCTGAGGCTTGCTTGTGTGAGGCCATGTCTCACAGAAGTAACGTTTTCTCTTAGAAGATAGACACCAATAGCTAACTAACAAAGGTAATTAAAGACCATGTGGACACACTCCTCTGCACAACTCAGCTGGTGTGACACCAGTGTGTACATCCATGCTGCAGTCAGAGCATGCAGTCAGGATGGAGGGACCCCCACCTCCCCAGTGTGTCCCATCTGCATTCTGAATTCTGGTGCTCCATGATTTGCCACACCTTTCCTCACCTCTTGAAGGTGAGGCTGAATGTGTTTCTGATTTTGCCATTCACCCATTCTGTTACTCATTGCCTTTCTCTCTCTCTCTCTCTCTCTCTCTCTCTCTCTCTCTCTCTGTGTGTGTGTGTGTGTGTGTGTGTGTGTGTGTGTATGTGTGTGTTTGTCATTAATTTTATTTTTGTGTTTGTTTTCTAGACAGATAATTTTCTCACAGTTGAACCCTATTCTTCATACTTTCTGGGAAATCATTGGTCTCCCTGAAGTCTGCAGACAAGTGATCTTCTCTGTTGTATGCTAATACAGTTAAATTCACAGGAGACCCACTTTTCTTCCTTGGATTGGTGGCTTTTGACTCAACTTTGACAACTGTACAAGGCTTTGTGCCACACAGAAGTTGTCAGTTGTCACTTCTTTGTATAACATAGCATTTACCAATCAAAGCACTTCTCCTCCTTCTAGAAACAATAATCTATAACTTAGAATCCTTGTTATCACATACCATTTCACCATCCAGAGCAATTCCCCTCCTTCTAGAAATAGCAAGCTATAATTTAGAATCCTTGTTACCTTGTGATGTGTTACTGAATGTTGACCTAATTTCATGAATGCCTGAAATTTAAGTTAAAGAAGCCAAGGTTTGTAGCCACTAGATATGGTCTGTGAGACCCCAAGCAGGGATCTGTCCCCTATACACACTTTCCAAATGAACTCTATGAATCTGTTCTTCCTACCAGAGATTGCACAGAGCATTAAACACGTCTTTTGTAGAGGAAAAGCAGCCACGTTTCAAGACAAAGCATGTGGAAAAGAGGTAAGAGGTCAAATAAAAGTTTAGACATGTGATCATGTGATGATACCCCATATTCAAAAACAAAGTTACCTCTAAATAAGTATTTAGACCAAGTTGAAGAAATCTGTTGATAAACAAAATCAGCATAAATATATGGATTTTCAGTTATAATCAAACAAAACAGAAAATAAACAAATCCATGCATATAGACATAGAAATCTAACCTAGGCAAATGAAATGCAACCTAGGCAAAATATCGACAAGTTTAACAATGCAGGTATGGAGCGCAGAGCCTGGCATCTCAGTTCAGTCCCATCTCCAACATTTAACAATATGTGTTACTTGTGTCTCCTCATCTGTGAAACAGGAGAAAAAGTATCCACTCCCTAGAGTTGTTATAAGCTATAAGTGAGATAGTAAGCTCAGTCCCAAAATCAAAGCAAATGTCTAATAAATACTAGCAAATACCATGTACCAAATGCATGGAACCCTTCATTCGTGGGTGCAGCAGGCATTCTCCCCACCACCACCACACACACACCTGGTATGCCTTCTAGGCGTGTTTCAATTTCTCGCCTCTCCAGCTCTCCTGGAAAAATGTGAAACATGTTACAGAGATGCCCTACTAAGTCTACTTTCTGGCGCTCTCACGACTCCTTAGATAAGGTCTTCACTAACAGGAAAAGAAATTAAATGCCTCAGAGGTCCACACCTTCACTACATCCAGTCCATGGATGGCTGTGTCCTCATCCAAGGTGACTGAAGATGTCAGAAGCACTTAGGGTCTGCTGCTTATTGGCCTCCGCTGCAGCTGCCTGGGGCTGCCCTCCTGGATCTCTCACATTCCCCGAGACCTCAGACAGGGCATTGGCTTTGAAAATTGGTGGCGTATCCTTAACTCAAAGCTGGGATTTCTGGGTAGTTTAAAATCTGACGCTAACACCTCTTATTTGTACAGAAGGAAAATAGTATGCAGCAGGATTCTCAACTTGGATCTCCTCTGTGGCTGCTCTAGTCCCTGATCTCTGGGTTGTATCTAACTTGTCAGAATCATTCACAGTCACAGAATGACCCATCACCTGGCTGTCAGTATGGTAGCCCCTTGTCACAGTGCAAGTCTCTTAGTGACACGCTACAGACTAGTCAGGTCACAGCTGCTCTCTCTGTTACCTTAGAGAGGTTTTTCTCTAATTTAATTAGAGGAACACAAGAAGACATAGCTATAAAATACTATCTTACAATTACAAAACATTTTTTCCATGAATAGAAGCAAGAAGCCCAGTGACCCTGCCCCTTTGATAGTTCTCTTATGCCTACCTCACCTGAGAGCCAAATATGTCTCTTCACTCAACTTACCCCCCTTCTCTCGCAGATTCCCCTCCTTACTCTGACAAAGAGCTAAGACAGAATACGTCTTCATCATTGTGATCCAATTAACCCTCAACCTGTCACTAACAGGCTTGCCTTGTAGCAACACATAGGATAACACAGACCAACGGTGGGGCGGGGGATGCTGCTAGGAGCGCTCTGTGACTGGAGAGACTTTAGGAGACGATGGAAACGATTCTGATAAGCTGGCTACGGTCCAGAGAGATGGGACCCTAGCACTGGGGCTGCAAGCCATGACAAAAGTCATGCTGTCTACCCTTTCCTTTTGTTGTGAATGGCCCGTGTTTCTTGTGGCAATTTCCCTACAACCCAGAGCCTGCAACCTTCCAAACTCCATATGAATTTGAAGTCTCACAGTGATGAGTTTTGAATAGTCCAATGGCAGACTGAGCTTCAATCTTATACAACAGCTCCGATGAAGTCTGTTTTGCTCATTTTATGTTGAAACACTTCTCATTCCATTGGTCATGTTCAACTTTTAAGACCAGAGAAGGCTTGACCAACACACACACACACACACACACACAGACACACACATACACACACACACTTTCTAATAGACACCTTATCTTCTAAAACATCTACCATGTTGCATTCATAGGTATCCCAGAGCCACTCATCAATTATCAAAGCACAGGGATGCTAAGTCCAACTTTTGCTTATTCTGTTTATTCCCACATAGATGCTCCAAGACATGGATAACCAGACTGCCTGTCTCTAAGCATGTCTAAGGCTGTCTGATCACTATGGCTACCTGCATAGTCTAATAAAACGAGCAGACAAGGCTACTCTCAGTGTTGGCCTACTGTCAGTCATTCTAAAGTACTAGAGTTAGGCTTCCTGACTTGGAAATAGCCTTTCTTTCCTCTCATGAAAGAAAATGCAAATGTCTATGCCATTTTGATGACATCCTGCTATATTCTCCATACGTATCGCATGAATTTGAGGGGGGGGCAGATGAATGAAAGACTAACATGAGACTGGCGGTTTGGAGAAATCCTAGGTCATTGTACTAAGTCAAATTTTAATGTGCATTAATGGATATTCCAAGAGAGATTTTATCTGTGGTTCATGATTTACTCAATGTGAAAACTTAAAGGTCAGAAGCAAACATCTGTCTAATCATAGCATCTCTAATAGTCTAAGGTCAGGGAAGTGGTTGTAGATAGAATCACTATAGCACTTTCCCCCACACCATAATACAGGAAAAGTGAGCTCTAGGGCTTTCTAGAGCTTCAACAAGATGAGGAATGATCAGGAAGTTTGCAGTGCCTGTGTTAATGCCCTGGGCAAGTTTTAGCCAGCTTCTGCTGTGTGAGCAGTCACTCCAATACTTACTACCAACAATGAATTTCTTACTCATCTATAGGTCAGCTGGCCCATGCATATATCTGTAGCCAGGTTGGGGAACTGCGGGGAGGGAGAAAGCAGCTAAGGGCTGTCTGATCAATTGTCCTCTGCTGGGCCAACTAGGAAGCCTGTGAACTTTCTCCATATCTGCCACCCATCAACAGGTCAATGAGGACTCACATGGTATCTGCAGGATTTGAGAATGACAATGTGTAGGGTTCCTTAGAAGTTTAGTCTTGGAACCTCTCAGCCTTCTTAGTACCCAAAACAAATAATGAGACCAGAGCCAAGAGGGGTGGCTCTTGACTGTAAATTCCAGCACTTGGGAGATGGAGGCAAATGAATTGCTATTGGCTCAAGAATAATGTGGACTACATAGAGTTCCAGGCCAGCCTGGGCTACAGAGTGAGACCTTGCTTCAAACGAACACTTTATGAGCTAGACCTCATAGACCTAGGAAAGGGACTATGGAATGAAGGATTAAACCACCTTGGCAATCTACTTCTGAGCAAAGCAACACAGAACCATCCTATTAAGTCTTTGTGTTTTATTCTCAACTATGTAACTACTTCTAGAATTCATTTCCTCTCCCCTCGTCTTTTCAACTCCAGGGCTTCCACTCTCACTCTCCCAGGCAATTAGGAGTTCAGGAATAAAGTTGACTCACTTTTATGGGAACAAAACACTGGGATTTAATAGGGGTTTCCTATTGTGTTGTACCACGTGGTCGTAATCATCCTCCTCCTCCTCCAGAGTGAAAGGAATTGGCAGTCACACTTCTTGAACTAAGCTGTTCTTACAGCGAGATACTCTTCTCATTGCATCCAACTGTCAAGGTGTATTTAGAAACTTACCCAGTTCCCTCCCATACCCATCCAGCACCCTACAGCCATGTGACCATGGTAGTGGCAAGTGATATATATATAAGCATGAAGGAAGTGTAACTCTATTCAGGTCATTGCCACCTCAGCAAGGATCAAGGGTGTTCTTATTTTTGTTTGTTTTCAAGCATCAAGCTTGTCATTCTCGATCTGCTCAAAACCACCCCTGTAATGAGAAACACTAATACGCCTTTATTCTCCCCCAAACCCAGCACAGCCTAGAAGGGATAAAAGTCAGACATAAAATAACAAACCATGGTTTAGAGTACTACATCTGAACAAAGATGTCTCACTTTTATTAATCTCTATAGCCACAGGATATCTCCAGGCAGCACTGCTTTCTGCTTTCTGAGCACTGCTTGAAGGTAGGGTATGAAAATGTACCCAGGTGTGGGAAAGATGGCTCTGCAAGAAAGAGTGCTTGTTTTGCAAGCAAGAGGACCTAGCTGAATCCCCACCACCCAAGCTAACGCTCAACATGACTACATGTGCCTGTAACCTAGCATTGGGGGATGGGACAGGCAGATTCTGAGAACTTGCTAGCTAGCCAGCCTAGCTGGAATGATAACTTTGTGGGCCGTGTCTAAAGCAATAGAGTAAAAGGTGATAGAGGAAAACACAGGATGTCTTGCTATAGCCTCAACACGTGTTTATCCTTGCAATGAACCTATCCACCTACATATTCGTATCTCTCTCTCTAGCTCCCTCTCATGCAAGTGCGCGCGCACACACACACACACACACACACACACACACACACACACAAAGATACTTTAAATAATTCATAAGACTATGTACCATTTCTCATTTCACCAGAAGACATCAATTCCTGTGTCAAAGCAACATAAGGCCTGGTGAGACTCAATTCAGTGCATGGCTCCTATTTTCCCCATGGTGCTCTAAGCAGGCAGTCTACTCATGGCTTGGTGACTTCATTTCTACAAACACAACTAGTTCTCTGTTGTTCACATAGGAGATGGAGAAGATGGGGTTGCAGGACGGAAGGGGACTCTGAATTGTGTGTTTCCTAGGTCCAACGTGGGACCCCAGCAGCTCATGGTGTGGAATACTTCTAATCTGAGTCATGACAACCAACGGAAATACATCTTTGGTGATGAGGAAGGACAAAACCAGCTGGGTACCCAGACCCACCAGGACATCCCTCTCCCTCCAAGGAGAAGAGAGCTCCCTGCCTCACTGACCACCAACGGGAAAGCAGACTCCCTCAATGTAGCTCGGAACTCGGTGATGCAGGAACTCTCCGAGTTGGAGAAGCAGATCCAAGTGATCCGCCAGGAGCTGCAGTTGGCTGTAAGCAGGAAAACAGAGCTGGAGGAGTACCAAAGGACAAATCGGACTTGCGAGCCCTAGGCCGTGCCACTGCTCCCTTCCGCAGCCCTCGGTATTCTGAAGCCCTTGGGGCACTTTGTAAAGCTCTTTTGTATGGACTGACAGCGGTGTGGGGTCTGGTAGTGAAGTGTGCTGTTCTCGGCCTAACATGCAGCAGCAGCGGCAATTCCCACACATGCCCCCCAGGTCTCCAGGGTAGGAATCTTTTCCATAGTAGGAAGCTAGAGTTAGTCAGGGCTACAGTCTGTACAAGGGATCGGTGAGCAGCCAGAGAACTCTGGCTCCTGTCAGCCTTTTCACCTGGTGCCACAATAATCTCTCCGGTTTTTAGCCCTTTCTCTACACTTCAACAAGAGATAAAAATTGTTGCGCATACCTGTGTCTTACTGGGTTGGTTTTTGATATTATCACAAAATAGAATTGCCCAGGTTTGCAGATTTGATACAACTTCCCAATCTAGATTTGATCTTACCTTCTGAATAAGCAGGTTAGGAGCCAGGAAAACTGGGGCAGAGCAGATACATTAATAAAAAAAAAATAAAAAATTGAACGGAGTTCAGAATTACAAGCAAGGGATGACTGGCTAAGTTAGCACCACATGCTCGAGCAGTTCTGCATCTCTGAGCCCAGCCCAGCTAACGGTTAGTAGAAACATGTTGACACACCACTCTGAAAAGGAAAGGGAAGCAGCGAGTGGGAACAGAGGGCAGGCAGACGGGGAAATAACAATGCACAAGGTGTGTTTAAAATAAAGCTCTGGGCCAGAAAGGCAATTTGGCTAAAGAATGTGTTGCACTATACTTCTAATGTAACTAAGCATCCCCTCCATAGCATGTGCCTTTTATAAAGGAGAGAGAAGCAGAGCAAGGCTATATCCTTAGCAGGAACCTGTGCTACCCCCCAGTTAACTCCTGCGACAAGGTCTGGGAGCCGACACTCTCAAAGGAAATATTCTGCACACCTCATGGGAAGCTGTTTTCAGATCAGTGGTCACCTCTCTTAGCCCGAGGAACTCCAGAAGCAACCAGGGGTTTGTGAACATCAAGAATGTCAAACACTGGAGTCTGCTCTGCTTCAGCATCTCCCACCCTTACACATACTGGTCTCTTATGAACTAAGGTCAATTTGAGTCCAATTATCCTCCTGGCTCCATATAATGCCCTCACAAGTGGATATAATTAACCTAGTATCCCCTCTGCTTAGGCGTCACTTTCTAGTCACACGATTGCTTGGCATGCAGAAAGCGAAGAACCATGAGATCTCTAGACTTCCTATCCGTTCCCAAATGATAGCTAGGCAATCATCTAAGGCCCTCGTCCCACTGCCGATTGCCAGGAGTTATGTTGGGAGGGCCTACTGGTGGGCTCAGAACCCTTTCACTAGCCAGCGCCCCAGAACACACAGTCCTACAGTTACTCTCAGAGAAGTACTGCTCTGGAAGCCTGGCTACCTCCAGCACATGAGAAGAAAGAGCCTGTCTCTTTTTCTTTTACTTACTGATGGTTTCCACATTCCCACCTTAACACCAGGCTTCCATTCAGAAGTAGACTTTCCTGTTGATCAATGCTGCTTCATCGTCTCTGTACTTGCTTGCTCAGTTATTTTAAAGTCTACAACGAACGCACAATACTGTGCCAAGAAGTGTTCAGATCGTTAAATGGGGCTTCCACCATAAAACTCCTCCCACTTTGGTACACAATGTCTGCGCTCCACCAAGAGCTACACAGATCCCTAGATGAAGATAGTGCCCTAAGTTGTAATCAGAACATCTGAGCAATGAGCTCAATGGCTAGGTAAACCTAGGAGTGCAAGAAAGCTCAGATATTCAAGACGCAGGGGGGCTGTAAAAACAGATGGCAGCCTCAAAGATTAAACATTCCAAATAAGGGGGAAATATGCACCCGGAAAGAGAAGAGGACAACATGCTTTACAATGCTCTCATCCCCTCCTGTACTCTCCCCACAGCAGGCCTCAGCTGCCTTTGGCAGGCTCCATCCCTTAGCCATTCCCACCTATCTGTTAATGCCCTGGGGCCACTGCTCTGAGCATCTCTGGATACTTGCTCAGCCTGCAAAGCTGATGCACAGTGTACCTCAATTCACATGACAACCATGCTCCTGTGGTACACGGACGTTTGTGCAGCAACTCATATTCTGACTGTATTTGAGAGGTTGGCTATGTAAGGGAACACAGAGGTGAATTCTTTTGTAAAGAATCCTTTTGTAATGCAACCAATTCTCCCTTAACGTATCTGTTTTGTAAGTTTGGATTTTTGTATATCTGCTTTATCTTAAGCTTCTCTACTGAGGCATTCTGAGTAGTGGTGATCACATTGCAGAGCATCCTGCCTACCCACAGAGCAGAGAACCAGTGCACTTGGCCAATAACGTGGACAGGATGCAACAAGGAGCAACAAGAGTAAAGGAGGCTTACTGCTGTCAGCACTGCTTAAAATGCTTTCAATGTCCTGGGTAAAAAAAAAATACACATAATTGCTTGTGAAGCAGTTTTCATGATAAATAGCAAAATTTTTAATGGTAGTAATTGAAGTGTTTTGCAATCTGTGAAACAGTGCTGTGTTTTGTACAAAGATTTCACAAAAGGGAGAGTCCTTCCAAACCTTCCTTCTGCTCTGCCTCCCTCAGTTCCCTCAGCTACCCCTTGGGCGCACAGGGGAGAGCTCTCAGGGGCACGGCTGATGGAATGAGCGGGGGATTCAGCCTTGCCACCTGAGCTCCCATTTCATGAGATCAGGAAATCCTCTTTTCCCATCCAGGCTCTTGTACTGGAAAACCTGGAATATGGTCAACTGTCCCACATTTCAAGGGGATGTGGCCTGGCACGGGAAGCACACAAAGCATGACTGGCTAAGCTGGTTTGTTTGACTAAGGGTTCCACAGTGCATCTGCCACAAGAGAAGAAAGAGTATTCCTCCAACGACAAAAACAAGTTAGAGCAGCTGGGACAGCCAAGGAGGCAGCCACACAGACGTAAAAAGGGTCTGTAGTGTACCAGGAGTTCCTATTATACATAAGATTTGCACAAACCCTATTCAGGAATGGCTGCTTCCCTTCCCACTGAAAAATGGCACGTGGAGCCATGCAGACCAGAACTGCATCATTGGGATAACTCCTCTCCTTGGTATTGGATCTGCTAGAGCCTAGGGGCATAGTTGAGCACCCCTTTGTGTGGATCAAGAAAGGAAAAGAAGCTACTTTACAGTTTCTTCTCCTCTCAACTCATCTTTGGAAAGGCAACTCTGAAAATCCACTCAGTCTTCAGCAGAAACTGCTTTTCTGGTCATTAAAACCACTAAATCACCTGCATTGTTTTGTTCTGCCTTCCCCCCACCCCACTCTCCCACTCCTGTCAAACACATCCTATCTAGGAACTACCACACTCTCTTTCATTTCATTGCCAATCATTGTATGAAAATGAAGTGCTTCTAAGTATTTCTTAAGGTCTGTGAAAAGTATTTGCTCTGTGTCTTCATTACAGTGTGTGTGCAACCGCTCGCTCCAAGAACTGAAATGCTGTCTTGTGAGCATGACGTCAACAGGCTGTTTTGCTCCAGCCACTTTTCTTGTACAACCACGGGGATGGACCAGATGTCCTCAGGTCTTTTCCATCTTCAGTTTCTATGACTGTGGAATAAATGTTCAGATAGAAACTTTTTCGGGCGTGAATGTTTCGGGCATTTGGGGGGGGGGGATTCAAATACTAGTAAGACACCAGTTCCTTCTCATAGGAGACCCACTAATGCAAGACTTAGGTGACATATGCATGTCTTTGGTCTAGTTCATAGCAGCATAAGATATGTTGAGAGAATGCAGAGCCTGGGCATTAGGAAGCAGAAATATCTTTATATGAGAAAGACATTATAGGGAAAATTTAAAGAAATAAACAAATACACAAATTTTAAAAAACAAAACACACTTTTCACAGATCTCTAAAAACTGCCCTAATCATCTTCCTTTAGTAATTCAACAAGCACGGCTAAAACACAGCAATGGAAAGGGCAGGTATGGTCTTAGCCTTGGGGGTCCTTCTCTTGACTTGATCTTTCCAGGACTTATAAGACATGGGCTCATTTAATCATGTGATCAGATTATCATCATCTGATACTAAATACTTCCGATGTAGTGTAGAATAATCAAATACTACTTTACAGGCGGGAAAAAACCAAATCAGAGAGACTTTGTGATCAGACCAGGTCACACAGCTAGCAACAACAGCAGAGGTGAGTGTGCAAACAGCACAACCGCATGCAGCTCTGTTAGCACTTTGGTCAGTGCCTGCCTCTCCCTCCTCAGTGCCCCTAATCTGTCTTACTCTGACCAACGCCTCGGCTTCACCACCAGCTCTATCGATCAGAGGGAAGCTGAAATGACAACTGCGCTCGCACTGGTCCAGCAGACTCAAGACTGTAGCCACCCAAGCCTCACAAAAATAGTTCATCTGCATCTGCTCTGCTTTCTAAGGCCTGCCAAGCATTGGTACCAACAGTTTCAAATCACTCAGCAGCCCTACAGGCATGCAGGCAGTTTCTGACAGTCCAAGCCATTTCAGCAACTTGCAAACTTGCCTTCATGAATCTTCTAGCCTGACATAGTCTCTACATACATTCTTTTGAAATAGAACCAAATTGAATATCATAAAGTTTAAGCTTACCATAACATGATAAAACTGCCAACTTCCCCAAGATGTTTTTATCCATTCATTCTGGGGTCCAAGTATGGGGACAAGCTGTTGGAGACAGCAAGGTAATGGAGATTCTGAACTCAGGGACCCATAGGGCTCAATCTAGTTGCGTAGAGAGCTACAATCTAGCAACACAATGTGCTATGTATTTTGATAAAGGAATGCACACCAGGGCCAGAGAGGTGAGGTAGTGGGTAAAGTGACTGAGGTGCATGCATGAGAATCTGAGTTCAGATCCCCAGAACAGATGTAAACACCAGATGGAGTAGCAGGGATCTGTAATCCCAAAGCTCCTACAGCAAGATGGAAGGCAGACAAAAGAGACTCTCTGGAAGCTAATATGCCAGCTAGCCTTGCAAACACATAGGAAAACAAGACCTGTCTCAAACAAGGTGGAAGGCCAGAACTGACACCTGCTGTCCTCTAACCTACAAACACACACACACACACACACACACACACACACACACACGCATTCATCATACACATATTTACCACAAAACAAAATTTTAAATGTACATCAAGTCTTACAGCAGCAAAGAAGACACCTGCTGCACATGCATGTCATAAAGTAAACTTCCCATCATAAATATTCAAAATTTAAAGAGTTTTCTCTAATATATAAAGAAAAGCGCTTTGAAAGAGAGAGAAAATAAGGCTTCAATTCACACACATGTACAATAAGAGACTTCTGAACAGCTGGCAGAAAAGCAAGAGAGCTGAATTGTTCAGACAAATTTACTGAGCACTTTGTGCCTCTGCTACATGTTGGGGATTAAAGTATTAAGACATTCCCCTTTCTAAATCCAAATCTCAATAAATGTGAAACAGGTTATAAGACCTTAACAGCTAATGTCAGGAAGGGACCAAAGATGAACAGAAATCCTTGGAAGGATGGGACTACTAGTATTCCAAACACTTAAAATCTAAATATTTTTTTCACACCTAGGATTTCTTCACAGTGTAAATCCAATTCAACATACACACAAACCAACAGTTTCTTTGGTTCCTACTTACTTTACATGAATCAATATTTTTTATTTGAAATTTCTTATTCATGTTACATACCAACCACAGTTCCCCCTCCCTCCCCTTCTCCTATCACCCCCTTACCACTCCTCCCAATGGGTAAGGCCTCCCATGGGGAGTCAACAAAGCCTGGCACAATCAAGGCAGAACCAAACCCCTCCCCCAACCCCAGCATCAAGGTTGAACATGGCATGTCACCACAGGGAATGGGCTCCAAAAAGCAGGCTTAAGCACTGCCAGGGGTCCCACAAGCAGACCAAGTCACACAACTGTCATCCACATGCAGAGGGCCTAGGTAGGTCCCATGCAGGCTCCCTAGCTATCCATCTAGAGTCCATGAGTTCCCAGGAGCTCATTAGCTATCTTTGTGGATTTCCCTGTCATGATCTTGACCTCCTGTTGTTCATATAATCCCTCCTTCCCCTCTTCAACTAGACTCCCTGAGCTGGGCCTAGTGCTTGGCCGCAGATCTTTGTTTCTGCTTCCATCAGTTATCGGATGAAGGTTCTATGACAGTTAGGGTAGTCACCAATCTGAATACAGGGGAAGGCCAGGTCAGGCACCCTCTCTCCACCATTTCTGGGAGTCTTAGTAACTAATTGCCTTAGTTACTTTTCTATTGCTGTGATAAAATATGATCAAGGCAACTTTCAAAAAAAGCACTGAATTTGGGGTTCATGGTTCAAGAGGGTTAGAATCTATTACTATCACAGTGTGGAGAAATGCGGGAAGCAAATATGATGCTGGAACAGTGACTGAAAGCTTACTTCTCAATTCATAAGCATGGCAGAGAGCTAACTAGAAATGGCAGGGGCCTCAAAGTTCAACCCAAGTGACATTCATCCCTCAGCAAGGCCACATAGCTCCTAATTCTTCCCAAACAAGTCTACCAACTGGGACCTCAAATAATAGGAGTCTATGAGGGTCATTCTCATTCTTACTACTACAGAAGTCAAAGTATTTCTTTAGACCCACTGAGAGTTTAGTTTATCAATCAACTGGTTATCCTCAGGAAAAACAAACAGAATACCCCATGAAAAAAATCTTGAATAAAATGTAAAGGCATTCCAAACAACAAATGACAATGGGAATGAGACTAATATCACTTCCAACAAGAATACACATCACATCCCAGTAGGTCTAAAGGACAAATAATTACTTTATTGTCTTGACACTATCAAATCATGGATCACTCCAATGGTATGCACATTATTCTGCAAGTACAGCACTCCTCTGTCCTTGGAGGACAAGGATAGCTAGTGATCTGCACAGAGAATAAGGAAACACAAAGAACCCAACAGAAATTCATGAAGAATAGAAGAGCTAGCAGAAACAGCTCATTGCCTTTGAAAACGATCCCTGTGAGTAGAGATATGCCTCTGATTGAGCATGCCTGATTTTGGTCAACATCACTAAAATGTTTCTAATAGGAAGCAGGGGAAAGAGACGGAACGGAGGGAGGAAGGGGGAGAGGGAGGGTCAGAGGGAGACAAGAGGGAAGAAGAAAGAACTCTCTTCAATATCTGTAACATTTTCTACTTTAAATTGAGAAGCTTTGCCATAAACTACCTTGTAATTTTCTATGAATTTAGAGCTCTTACTTCTAACTTTAGTTGAAATTCCTCTGAGGATCTGAACAGCTGTTAAGTCATGTTCTTAAAACCAAAACAAAATGTGACATGAAATTCCAGATATATTATTGACAACCTCCAATACAGGGAAAGAAGAAAGAAAAAAAAAAACCCACCACTTTTGAACATTTCCTAAAAATGATTTTCAGAACTCACTTTGTGTGGCCTGGACCTCAATTTCTCACTTAGGGCAGCTTCTTCTTAACCCGGCATTCTAGGGAATGAACGTTTTCCTCTACTTCACCCCACAGGCCAGTGCTCTCCTGGCACCACACAGCATGTGAACTGCTAATATCACAAGCCACCCACTGACTAAGCAGTCCCGTTGGTTTGTTCTGTTCAAGCTTGCTATGTAAGTGCCAGCAGCAAGCAGAGCATGATCTGGTGGTGAACGCAATGGTTATGCCTAGGAGCAGGGCCTAATCCCAACATACCGTGTGCTCATAAAACACATGAATATATGCTTGCCAGCAGAATCAACAGACCAATGGCCTTTCTTAATAACCAAGTAAACCCCACACAACTAGATTCCATTCTTAAATCCCTATCACATAACAGGGGGATTCATGAAGACCCAATGACGACAGCTGATGAGGACAGAGAACATGTCCTTGACCATTATCTAGGCCAGGTATTGGTCAAAAAGGAGCCACTTTATATAAACCCTTTATGAGGCAGAGAAAACTGCTTTGCTAGTTTCTAGAAAACTCAAAGTTCTTACCCCAAAGCCCACTAGGAGAAAACTACCTCTTACCTTCACAGTGAGCTGGAGGAAACCTAAGTAATCTCTCCTGTTGGGGGACATTTGATCACACACCATGCACCCCAAGTTAGCATTTCTACTAATTAAATAAAATAAATCTTGGGTCAGGAGGTTGAGTGAACAACTAGCTGACAGAAAGTAATCACAGAGTCTCAGAGGGCATGTGGGAGAGACGGAGAGATGCTCTGAAGTAGTGGGAGGGTTTGAGTAGCGCGTCTTTTGTGTTTTGCTGAGTGGAAGGATGGGCCCTCTTGGGAGACACCAATAAGGAGAGTTAAGCTAGGTGCTACTCAGCCTGTCTGAGCTAGCAGTTTTCACCCCAGACTTTTAACCTCGAGTCTTACTTATAATTAGAATGAGAGAGATTTAGCTAACGCTAACTCTTTAGTGGCAGTGACAGAGCAGGTGTCCGTGGGAACTCCCACCAGATTGTGCCCTGAGCACCCTTGCCACAGAAAACTGTGGAGTCATAATTGCTGGCTGAAATAGCAGTAGATTAAAGCACAGCCGAGGTGCTGAAGATAAAGCAACATGCTCCCTTTTAAGTAGTCAGTATGATTCCAAACAACTAGGAAGGGAGAAAACTAACTCAATTAATCAAAAAAATAAATACTGGGAACATTGCCAGTCTCTTAATTTTATTAATTCTGTTCAAAAGAATCCATTTCACTGGGGCATGGTGGTACATATCCCTAATCTTAGCTCCAGCAAGGCTGAGGAAGGGGGATGGTTGTGATTCAAGGCCAGTCTAGGTTACATAGCAAGAGACCTTACCTTAAGAATTCAGTTTTGGAACAGCAGGTATAATAAAATCAACTATTTGTAAGAAACAAAAAAAAAAACAAAAAACCACACAAACACAAAAACAAACTGAGTCCTGCTTTAATTGAAGTATGTGGAATATATTAAAATCCCACAGAAATATTACTGAGAATCTTCTGGAAAACAGGGATGGTGCAATCCCTCTTGAGAGAAGGATGAGAGTAATTCATAGCTCACCAACACCTCCCTGGGTCACATTCCCAGACTACCCAGATCTCTTCATAATCTCATTTCAGATGCTTCTTAGGTTGATTCTGATTTCAGTAAAAAAACGTAGGGGCTATCAGTTTGAAATTATTCTGGCCTTAAGAAATTAAAAAGCTATTAACTATCTAAATAGTTAAAACATAAATAACTTTAGCAAGAAATCCAAGTGACCCTAAAAGTCACTTTGGTAGAAGTGGGAAATGGATTGAATTATCCTGGATATAATTTCATTAAGGCTTCAAAACCTTCCAGGAGAGATTATCATAATTATGCCATTTTATAACCTAAATTAGGTTAAGAAAAGGTTTACTACACAAATCAAGAAGTCTGGACCCCATAGAAAGCTTATTTCTAAAAGCTCTCTCCTCCATAATAGCATGTTCACACTACCTGTATTCCCTCCTCAATGTCAAAACAATCAGCCTGACTTCTTCAGGAAGAGTGGGCAATCCAAGTTAATAGGATAGGCCCAAGAAGAAAATCTGAAAAATCTGAAGAGTACACAAACAAAGCTGGTAGGGAAGACAAACAGCAGTAGCTTCTAGTTCATTCTAAAACCTCTAAGTCTGACGTCTTTTTCACTAATGTTCTCTAGTTACTGGAAAGGAGAGCCTGGACAAAGTCTGAGAAGCCAGGGAGTTGGCCAGCTGTCAAGGAGAGAAGAGGCAGAGGCCTGGTGGTTAATGGTAAGTGCTGGCCTCGCCAGCTCCTCTTTCTTGACTGTGATCAGCCAATGTAGATGCGATGGAAATCATTGGCACCAAAAGCAGCATTACACTTGGGACACTTGCGCTGGCGAGTGTCATAGCGAGTCTTCACACACTCAAAGCAGAAAACATGGAAACACTTGGTAAGCACTGCATCCTTTTTACGCATGTTACAGCAGGGGCAGGTCAACCGCGCCTAAAAAAGAAAAAAATCAGAGTCTGAGGAACCATAAAGCTCATGACCCAAATGGCTATAATATAAGCAAAAAAACAAGACTGCTGAGCTTTAGGAAAACAGCACTGTTTTTCCCCTAAAAGAATAAATCATTCTCTACTTGCCTTCGTGTGAAGTCAGTGTCTACTTCTCTCAGTGCTCCAGTAGACCCATCCCTTCTGCCTTTGTGTGAAGTCAGTGTCTACTCTCTCAGTACATTAGACACCACTTCAGACCCTGACAAGCACAAAGATGCCACTGAGTCAGTTGTTCTAACCTTGTAGTCCTTTATCTCCTCCATCAGAATCTCATCACACTTGGGCACATTGTCTGGCTTCTTGGTGGTCTCCAGCTTTCTTCGAAGCCTAGATATGTCCTCCTGCAGCAAGACAGTAAACACAGTAGACACATTTCCCAGACCTGCCGTTTTTTGCAGAAATAATTTCTCAAAGTTGACCTTTCTATTGTAGAAACAAAGAACTTTCTGTCCTTTCATGTCCAATTATCTTTAGGAATGTAGGAACTTGCAAATGCCTATTTCAGAACAGACAACCCTATTCCTATCCACAATTTAGAACTGCACCAATGAAGGCACATTCAGTCAGGTGAAAACATAAGCCAAGTTCAAGAGAGCGGGCTGCCTCATTTTGTGGTAACTAATTTTAGGGTGAGGGCAGACCTGGACTGAATAATGTACCGACCTGTGGAAAAGGACAGAAGCCATCCTAAGAAACAGCTGGCATGAGAAACCTGGGAAGAGGAGTGGGATCTGAAGCTTCTCCAGAAGCTGCACTGCTACTTCACAGTTCACTTTACAGATTTTATAGCTATTTGCTTCACAACTAGAGAACACGGCATGAGGCAAACAATGCCAGGCCTTTCCCACAAGGCCCTTCAGCCTAGCCGTTCATGGTGTCCACCACTCACCACAGCCCTCAGAAAGCACTGAAGAGGTAAATACAATCAAAGCCAACTGCTCTTGCCTGTGCTCGTTTGAAATTGAACAAGTCCTTTTCTTTGGTGACACTGTTCTCCACGATTTCATCCTGAAAATCATGGAGCTTCTTCTGAGCCAGTTCCAGCTGGGCTTTGAGGTCATCTGCAAGCTGAGCTGCCTCCATTGCCTACGTGGAATGCAGAAACATCATCTTAGTGCCCCTTCTTCTGGGGGGGGAATCACATCCAGAGTGAACTTAAATTCTGCAGGCAGGTTCTGCTTACTTGCCCAGGAGCCCACCCATCACGGCAGGTTACAGAGGCCAGCATACCTTGCGCTTATTCATCTCCAAGGCCTGAGTCCTAAGGCCCAGCTCCTTCTCCCCTGTGCCGATGTTACTCTGAAGCAGGTGCTCCTTCTCTTCCAGTTTCCTTACTACCTGTAACTGGGCATCTACCTGTAAAGGAAAAAGTTCAGATTTTAATGTAAGCAGGCAGGAAAATAAAATCAGTTATGTTTTATTTACCCATACTTCCTCAAAAATTACAATATATCAGAAATGTCAAGCTATTGTTGACTTTTTCCATGAACTTTTCAAAATATATCCAAGGTAATTACTGAAGGCTTCAAATTTTTACATTAAATAATTCATGAATATTCAGAGTTTGGGAGCCTAAATTGTCAAGAATAGAAAACCATATTTACAGATATTCATCTTCTATAGCTATACTAATCCTCAAAACATGGCCCCTCCAACCAGAACATAAACACTTAACTCAGGCCACATTTAACTCCATTTCTTTCAGAACAGCTAGAGGTTCTGAAGTAGACTTTTTCTTGAAATCAACCACAAAGTAGAGTCAAACAATCCCAACAGGTAGAAAGTAAAATCACACATCCACTTCTAGCCTCTCACTCACAAGTTCTCACCCCAACATCCAGAAGCAACAAGGTCAGAAGAAAACATCACGTGAGACTCTAAGATACACTTTAATTTGCAGCATTTCTATCACACAAAGAGAAGCCATGATGATCAGTTTTGCGGGTGTCTTCATGCAGAAAGCTCCCTACTTTAACAGAAAGGAGAACGACTCATTCCAATTACCTGAGTCTTCAGCGTCAAAACCTGGTCAGCCAACTCTTCCTTTTCCTCTTTAAGCAACTTATGGATCTGATTGGACTTGATTCTCTCTGACATTAGCTTGAAGTTTGCATCATCCTTCTCCCGCAACTGCTGCATCAAACGGATGTTCTGCTCCTGCATGTCCTCAAAAGCCTGTCCTGTGACATCCATCTCAGAGAGGAGAGCTTCTTCTTCCTAAAATGAGGGGCCAATTAACAAACCTGCCAAATGCCAAAGGATGAGCAGAGGAAAGTAGACCTTCCCTCTGTTCACCTACATTAGTTTTATAATCTACAATTATAAAGGATAAAAACTGTTATTTTTTTAATCACTATATCCCTCAGTCCCAGCCAGCAGAGAAAGAAGATGTCCTCAGTAAGCAGTGTCTGATACAAAAGCTTGTCCACTACAGGTAAAAATAAATTCTCTACCACTAAATACACAAAACAAAATAAGGGCAGGATGACAGACAAGAATTTCAATGTAATAACAAAGAAAATGATAAAAATTATGAACAAAGAGGAGTAGGATTAAAGTCAAACTTCACTGACAGTTAATACCTTTCAGGTTTCTACTTAAATGTTAATAAAGGAATGCCCACCTGCTTGGCCATGGCCAGCTTCTTCTGTAGGTATTCAATCTGCTCCTCCACTGCCCGGATCTTCCTCAAGGCATCCTCATCAGCCATTTTCTTGTTTTCTTTCTTCTCCTTATCCTCCAGATCCTTGAGTCTTTGCCTGAGATCCTCCAACTACACAAGGAAAAGGATCATGTAAGAAACTAAGAGAAGCCATCAAACACTTCCAAGAATCAATCAACATTGTACACACAAGGAGGCCCACATAACCAAACAGGAAAGAACTGTGGAACAGGGTGAGTGACTCAACTCAGCGCACCACCCAACATCATTCTTGCAGTTCGTGCAGCTACAGACAGAGTCTTTGCCTGTTACATACGGTTTTATTTGGAAGTGTTCAAACCATCTTTTCCTTAGGCCTCAAATTTTCAAGAACAAAAACATTTCTCTTGGGATGGACATGGCAGTGCACGCAAGAAGAGTCAGGTGGATCCCTGAGAGTTTGAGGCCAGCCTGGCCTATATCAGGAGCTGTAGGACAGCCAGGGCTACATGTCTCAAAAAGTCAAAAACAAAAACAAAAAAGATTGCTCTCAGGGCCGATGGCTGATGGGATGGCTAAGTGGTTAAGAACATTGGCTGATCTTCCCGAGGACCCAGGTTCAATTCCTGGCACCCAAATGGCAACTCACAACCATGTTCTAACTCCAGTTCTGGGTACCCTCTTTTGTTATCCATTGATACCAGGCACACATATGATACAGATATATAGGCAAGGAAAACACACACACACAATAATAAAAAAGAATTTTAAAAAATTCCTCTTAAACGCAACCAAAAAAACAGAACTACTATAATAATAACAAAGATAATCTGGTAATAATTTCTCAGAACCAACTAAGGAATGAAAAAAAAATTTAAAACCTACTCCAAGTTCTTGTAATTCTGACATATTTTACTACCTTGTAGGGAATTTTAAAAGCCTGACTTTAGACAGTCTTTTTGTTGTTGTTGTTTTTTGAGACAGGGTTTCTCTGTGTACCCCCAACTGTCCTGGAATTCACTCTATAGACCAGGCAGGCTGGCCTCAAATTCAGAGATCCGCCTGCTTCTGCCTCCAGAGTGCTGGGATTAGAGGTGTGCACTACCATACCCATAGACAGTCTTTGAAAAGATGGGCAAAATTGCTAAGTTGAACACTAGCTTTAAAGATGGAAAAACAAAGGACAATCCCACAAATGAAGATTGTCACCAGGATGACAGATGACAGAAGGCTCGGTTACCTCAGCCTTCGACTTCTTCTCAGCTGCCATTAGCTGCACTTTGTCTCTCTGCTCCTTGGGGGCAGAGCGATACATATCTAGCAGCAGTTTCATCTCCTTCTGACTCTCTTGTGCTTTCCTATGACAGGGTGGGAGAGCAAAAGGAACAACACTGAGGAAAAAAGGACATCAGAGCAAGAGCACCGGGATGGAACATTCTATATCATAACATTTTTTCTCCTCTATGTCATACAGGAAAGACATATTTTCATAGGTTACCAACAGACTTCTGGAATATACTTGGAGAGCACAGAAAAGAAACCATACATATTCAACTCTGCAACATCAAGTCTAAGGTAAGTAACTGTGGCACTTGCGACACAGACACATCTAAATGGTGCCACTCAGAAACTGAGTTCATAGACAGATCTGGGATGTATTCAGTCAAATCATTCAGATGATTTTTTTTTTAAACAGGGGGAAATGAGTTTAGTTTTTAAAAAAAATCAAAAAGGAGGAAATTCTGAAAGTTTAAAATAAACCGCTACTTCTAGGATTGGCAATGGAAGTTGTGAACATCAGCTGGAGACTCTTACTAAATTCTTAAGCTTAACTGCATGAGAGATCAAGCACTTTAAACACAGTGAACCCTTCAATTCGAAGTATTTATGAAAAACAGAAAAACAGAGTCAGAAGAGCCAGTTCCACCAGACATTATGTTTATGTAGGAGGAAACAGGACAACGTGTTATGTCGGGACAAAGGTAATGCTGCACTGAGTTAAAGCTATCCTTCTGCCTGAATTCTGTAGAAAGAAACTGCCTAAGGAATTCTTGGTTTAGGCTGGCATACCTCCAAACCAGTCAACTGCAAATAAATTAGAGATAAGGAATAATTTAAAATACAAGTAATGCCAGTAAATTACCCAAATCTAAAAGTAGTCAATTTTCAGTATTTCTCGTGTGCTACTTTAATGTGGTATTGTTCTCTTAATATGAACTCATGAGAAGCAAATGCCTCAACCAGGAGCTTACTGGCACCTAACCACTCAGCAACACTGTATAGTAGCCAGGTAGACCATCTGGCTACATATCCAACTGAAAGTCGAGACCACATTAGCTGTACATTAAGCTACATCTAAAATACTATATAATGTCTGGATGAACCATATCATAAAGTAAACACTTCATTCTTAGGTTCAGGCTCTGTACCACTATAAACATCACTTACTTGAGTTCAATCTTCAGCTGCTTGATAACTTCTGCTTCTTTTTTCCTTCCATCATCATGCTTCCCTTTCTCTTTATCCTTAGCAGAGTCTCTTTCTTTTTCTGACTCTTTCAGTTTCTGTTTCTCTCGTTCTCTCTCCTTTTCCTTTTCTCGTTCTCTTTCTCGCTCTCTTTCTTTCTCCCTCCTTTCTCGTTCTCTTTCTTCTTCATCCCTTTTGGACTTAACTTCACTGGCATCCTCCTGAGACGCCTTCGATGCTGGATGAGTGGATAGGTCCTCAGAATCTTGCTTTAGCTCTGTGGGTTCATCCTTGGGGTCCTCAGTACTAGACTGAGACTGCAGGAGGGCACTGCCACTGCGCAGACGCGTCTAGGAGACAAGGCAAGGAGAGACACACATCACCTCTGTAGAGCATATTGCTTCCCTCACTCATAATGCCCTTCCACCACCACGACAAACAATGCTTATTCCACTGTTCCAGGATACCTTGTTTAGGTCGGACTGTGCCTCTCTCAGCTTCCGCTTATACCTCAGGACCTCCCCCTTCAGCTGGTGGTTGTGATTCTGGAGGCTGCTAATGAGGTGGCGCATTTCCCGGTTTATGGGACCTAAAAGAAAGCAGCAGCAGCAATATTAAGATCTCTGAAGAAAGCAAAGGCTCAAAGGCTCAGAGCAAATCGGGAACTTGTGAATAGCAAGGAGAGGTAACCAAAAGAAATGCTCTTTCTCCAAAAATGAAAATCAAATTGCTTGAGTGAGGTTTTGGGTCAAATGAATTACAGGATTTGATTCCAGGTACTTCAGATCTTCTGAGTTTAAGACAGAATTAACAAATCCCAAAAATCCCATTTTATTTCAAAGAAAGAATTTACAACAGACAGAACATAGGGTAGAGCAAGAGTGATTTGACCTGCTTGTTCGTTGGCAGCAAGGGTTTGCTCAAATTCTATCCTCAGCATTTCATACTCCTTGCGGACCTGGGCCAAGGTATCCTCCAGCTGAATTACTTCAGTTCTCAGCTTCTTATGCAGACTAACCTCATCTCGCTGCAGATAAAGAACCAATAAAACATTCATATAACTTTAATATGTCTCCTAAATTCAATCTGTAACAGTCAAAAAAAAAAAACCCAAAACCTGCTATGAAAAGAATGCTAACTCTGAAAATCTCCACTTAGATACTTAAAAAGCACCAGATGTGATTTAGAAACATGACCTTAGAACCTGGCAGAACACTGAATAAAGGAAATGGCATCTAGCTCTGAGATTACAAGTCAATTAGAGAACTAACCATAACTGTCTAGAAGTAAGTAAAAACTAGCATTCAATTTATTTAGCTGACATAGATGAGAACTTCAACTACTTTAAACATTACCTTAAGGACTACAGAAGACACAAAAGTGAACATAAAAATAAAAATCAAAGTTATATGTTCAAAATACTTTACCTAAATGCCACAAAGGCACAATGCCTACCTGTTCTCCCCATATGTATGAACTGTAGACACAGTTCCATGAAGGTGGTCACAGGGCACACTTCTACTTCTAACTACCAACAGACTGTTCATCTTTATCAACCACTTCCTCATCAGAAAGACCTCAAAGTCAAATCAGATGCTCTGTCTGCTCCATACATCCTTAGATAAACACCACTGAATCATGCTGTAACCTAATGAGTCCCATTCTCCCCATGGACTGTAAGACCTATGAGAGCAGGAATCCTACCCACTGGATGAATGGGATATTAACTACACATGGAAGTAAAACCACACAGTTTATTGAGCAGGCAATTACATAGAGAAGACAAAGCAGGAGAGGGAACGGCTGGCTAGTGGTGGAGGGCTGGAACCCATACCCACAAAGAAAAGCTCACTGTTACCTCAATGAGCTCAACCTGGCGCTGATGGGTTCCCCGGGTGCCATGAAGCAGGGTCCGAGCCTCATCCAAATGGGCTTTCAACTGCAGACTCTCATTGTACAGAACAGAGAACTGTGACTGCATGCAGCGATATTCTGGGGTTTCCTTAACCACTTCTTCCACTGCACTCCGCAACTCCACCTTAGGAAGGCCAGGAAAAGGCAAGTCAGAGTCAGAGGGAAGCCAAGTATGTCCCCAAGTCACACATGGGAAAAATATCTTAAACTGACTAATGCTCCATACACTTGAAATCATTACTTAGAAAGTTATGAAATCTATAATACCACTCTTGGGTAAACTTGGTCCAGCATAAACTAGGACTATTTTGATACGTGTTTCACATTTTTTCAACCCCAATCCAAAGAAGCTGGGAGAGTAACATAAAACTGACCTGGCCAGCACATTTGTTGTAAACACAGCTGTAGGCGCCAGCCACTAGCTGTTCTTTATTAACTATCACAAAGAACATGTTTCTGACTGGTAGTAAAAACAGTCATATTTTTCCTAAACAACCATTTGCTTTAATTTCCCAAGAATTTTAATGAAGTTTTCACTTTCAGTTCAAATGTCTTTATTATTTATTAATCTACAAATAAACTATAAGTGACAGGCTATGGATAAAAGAAGGATATGGAAGACTTCCAGAAGAATCTTTTTTCCCCTAAGACTCTGCAAGAGGCAGGAATGAACACCAACAGGTCACTAAGCCTCAATCTACAGGAAACTGCAGAGCCAAATCTGTGGCCCACTGCTGGCAAGAAACACCACGTGACCAGCACGCGTCCACAGCACGCACATTTCCTACCATTTGCCTAGAAACACTCACCCTGAAAACACTACTGCTCATTTTCTCACAAATACTAAGTCAGAGGACCTTGACTTAATTTAGGAATCTGTTTCAGAGCAAGACTTGTACAGACAGTAAGAGCAAAAGCAAGTGAGTACACAGCACACCAAAGAGAACTGCATCCCCCCTCCCGTTTTACTAGGAATAGAGAGAACTACACATAGTCGGATATACAACATGGTATTCTTTTGTACAAGTTCTGTGTAAAATAAATACCATTAACTAGCCAGCTGCCACGTGCTAGGTCTTTGTATACTGAAAACAGTTAAGATCTGCTTTCCAAGCATATTTTAGGTACACAATACAGAATTATCAAACTCCAGTCACCATGCTGTAAATGTGTTCACCCAAGCTGCAACTGAAACTTTGGACCATTTAGTCAGTCCCTCTCCAAGGCCCTTTCCATCACTCTATTCTCTGCTTCTTAAGAAACCCACTTTCCTAGCACCCATATATTTCAAGCAGAATTTGTTCATCTGTTACTGCCTTATTTCACTTAGCTTAATGTCCCCCAGGCTTATCAATGCTATCTCAAATGACTAAATTTCCTTTTTCAAGGCTGAATAACATTCCATTCTACATCTATACATTTTATTTACTCATCTTTAGTTAAATGAACTATTTTTAATGTTCTTATAAAATGAGATCATTTCCATAGTCTGCTGTTGGCGATTTTATAGTCTGCAACTTTATTGAAGTCATTTCTAGCTCTCAAGAGCCTCTCCAGTCCGTGTATGTAAGACCACCACACCTGCAGACAGAGACAGCTTTACTTCTTCCTCTCCAGCCTTTCCAATCTGGAGCCCTTTTCTCATTCTTGCCCATTTCTTGTGGTTGTATGATACTGAGAAGAAAGGCAAGAGTGAACATCCTAAACCTTGCAACTCTTCATAGGGTATTATATATATAAGCAGTGGACAGGTCACAAACGGCCTTTGCTGTGTTAGGGTACATTTCGCTACACCTAATTTATTGAACTGTATGTATCATGGAAGAGGCTGAATTGTCTGGTTTCCTTGTCCCTCATAAAGTCTGCAGGTTCACATGCTGACAAAAAAACAAAACACTTGCTTTCTCTCACTCGTCAGAGTCAGAACTCCTACCTTCAACTTTTCATTCTGTGTAGTGACCTCTTCAAAGTCTTGACGAAGCTTCTCTAGCTCACAGTGTCGGTTCTGAGCCAACTCTTTGTTCTCCTCCAGCTCTGCATTCATTTCCTCAAACTGGAAAGGATCAGAAAAACAGCAGATGAGGATGGAGAGAAAGGGCCCCCCAGACATCCCATTTCCATTTCTGCAAATGCCATTGTGTTGCTTGGGAACCAATCCCAGTCCCTAGGCACAAGGCCTATTTCCAATGAAACACCATGTTTCAGGTGGGGTAAACTTTACCTTCCGGGCATTGATAGTGATTGTACCTCCATAGAGACTGCTCCCGGCTCCATATACCTTATAGCCTTTTGAATTCACCTATAGAGAAAAGAGAGATGGGAACACTTCAGTTGAATGAGAAAGATGAGTCCTCGAAAAGATGCTTGTGTTTGATAGTTACTACAGACATACAACTGATCAAAGTCCTAAGAACAAGTGACAATCAAGAGCTTAGCCAAAAACAGAACACACACACACTGCCCGCACAAGATCAAACTAATCAACGCACTAGCGTGGAAGGGGAAAGAGTTCACCTTACCCCTAGCTGAAGAGCTACTGGCATTGTTTTCTTTGGGATTGTGGCCCCAGGTATGTTGCCCACCCATGAGCATATAACAATCCTAATAGGAGAGGAGTTCTAGAAGATTTCGATGGAGGATAGGTAGGATCAAAATACACTGTATATATGTATAAAAGTCTCAAAGAAATAAAGACTATTATATGGGGGGGCAGAGGCTGGAGAGATAATAGTTAAGCAGTTAAAAATAGTTGCTGTTCTTACAGAAGAGCCGACCTGGGAAGTTCCCTGCACCGTGTCACTCCAGCTCCAGGGGATCCAGTGCAGCCTTCTGGCCCCACAGTCACCTGCACCCATATGGCATATATTCCCTTTCTCTCTCACATACACATCCATACACATAAATAAAAAATATATTTGTAAATAATTTTAATAGGCTTTATAAAACAACACTGACCCGTTCTAGAACTTCAGCCAAATGTCGGTTGAGCCGCTGTTCTCTTTTTCGAATTTTGTCAATATCCCACTGCAGGTCATCAATCATGGACTCCAAGACAGACACTCGTGACTCAGCTGTCTCTACTTTACCTTGCAGCTTACAGAACTACATCCCAAAGACAGGGATTCAAAAACAACAAGAAAAGATCAAGTCAAAAAAATTCCACAAAATTAGCCCTTGCTCATATACAATTATAGAAAAAAATTATCCAACACACAAGTGTAAAAATAAAGTCATAGATTCAGTTTTTAGACTGCTATAATCACAAAAACAGGCAATTGCTAAGAACTTTCACATAAGGACAAGACCAGTTAAAATTCACTAATCTCTCTACCCATGAAAAGCATCTTTTCCCTAAATAGAACACAAAGCCATTAGAAGATAAAGATTGTTTTTAAAAAAGAAAACATCCAGTATCAAATATTTTAGGAAACATGAATTCAAACCAGTAACATCTCTTACTACCAACTTTCTCTCTCTAGACATCCAGAAATGATAATTCTCATAGAACAAAAATGCAAACTCCTAGTGTTTTTTTTTTGTTTTGTTTTTTTAAGCTGACACTTGAGCAGTTTACAACCAAGTTGTATGTGAGTGTGAATGTGTGTATATGTGTGCATGTCCAGGCATACATGTGCCACAGCTTGTTATGTGGAGAGGAACAACCTCAGATATAAGTTTCATCTTGTTTGAGACAAGATTTCTTGTCATATATCACTTTCAGGCATCTCTAGTTTCCACCTCCCATTTCACCTTAGGGAGTGGAGTATGAGGATTTTAGATCCAAACTACTGCATTCATCTTTATGCAGATTCTGGGGATCTCAATATTGCATGAAAAGTGCTGTATCCACTAAGCCATCTCCCCAGACCAATTCTGTTAAGAAGCTCTTAACTACATCTTAATTACAAAACTGTTCCCATTACAGTCCTCCCATTAAAAGATGTGCTCCTCCCCTGGAACCTAGACTTTAGTAGTCAGCAAAAATAATACTATGTAACTCTGAGACTATGCCAGAGAGATCATGCAAGGTCTGCTTCGTTTCTTAGAGCACTCAACGTAGGAGGTCAGCTGCCATGTAAGAAACCTGCAGGTCCTGGTCCTCTAGTTGGTAACTAAGGTACACTCCCAGCTGATAGGCAGCATCAAGAATCAGCAACGAGAGCTGGTTCTACACAGGAAACCAGGGAGCAAAAGAAAGCTACACCTGTTTACTATTGCTGAAATTTGGGAAATGATTCAAAAGGAGACCTTTCCATCTTAGTAGCATCTAATTAATACCCTAAAATATGACACTCCCATCATTTGTAAATGCTGCTAAATTATAATCACTTTGATGGTTCATGAGCATCCAAGTCTTATAAACTTCCCAAATAGTGCTCTGACAGCCAGCAGTGTTGTGGGATTCCCCTCTGTATGCTTATTAGTCAATAAAGAAACTTCTTTGAGCCTATAGCAGATGAGGGCAGAACAAAGCTAGGTGGGGAAAACTAAACTGAATGCTGGAAGAAAGAAGGCAGACTCAGGGAGAAGCCATGTAGTACCATCAGAGAAAGACACCACAACTTTACCTGGTAAGCCACAGCCTCATGGTGATACACAGATTAATGGAGATGGGTTAATTTATTATGAGTGAGCCAGAAATACTTTAGAGTCATTGGCCAAGCAGTGTTTTAAATAATATAGTTTCTGTGTGATTATTTTGGGTCTGAGCTGCAAGGCAGCTGGTAAACGAACAAGCAGCCTCTTACAACATAGTAAAGAAGTAACACTAGAGCTTAGGAAACAATGCAGGAAAACAGGGCTCTGAGATTAAGCAGATTCATGAGCAAATCACATTTTCTAATCATCTGCTCTCTGACTGTTCACTAATTTTTCGCTTGTTTCCTCGCCAGTAAAACAGGAGCTACTTTACTATTAGTAGTAATATCCATAAAGTGCTTAAAATGTTGGGCACCATGTGAACAGCAACTATTAAGTGACTACTTAGCATGAAAGTTCAGTAGTCAAACTAGGTAGGTCAAATTTCAGCACACACTCAATCATTTGAGCTAACAAAATAATTAGAAGCATGAGAAGAATCATCCAAACCTTCATTACTTTCTCATAAGCCTTTTATGGAGATAAATGCCCAAATCCTGCCATGTGTTATTCATGGAACTGGTCTAAAGTGAAAACTCACATCCCCCAAGTTCCTATGGCATCACCAACACAGAAGAGTTCCCTTACCCCACTCTCTGCTGAACTTTCGCCTAGCTATTCCTCAGTACCACTGTTCACAGCCTTTTATATTTAGGGCAGTGAATTATTTAGAGATTTACGATATTTGTTGTGTTACGACATTTCTTCCCAATGATGATGATCCCTACCTATCCATTAAACAGAGGCATGAGAAATATTCAGATGTTGATCTCAGAGTTGACTGTTATTGCCTCATGCTCTCTTCAACATCAAAGCATGCCTTCTAGAATAAAGGGACCTCTCGAAGCTCTCCTCATTTTCACTTGAGTCAGTCAGAGCTACTAAGAATGGCTGTCACTCCTTTCTGGTCAAGTACCTCCTGAGACATGGTGTGGTGCTTCTCCTGAAGGAGGTCTGTCAGCTCCTGGAGCCTCACATTCTCTTGCGCAAGGAAGGAGTTCAGCTCCTGCACTGCTTCCTCCACTATCAGGTTATCTGAGGAAGAAGGACTGCACTTTAGTTTCACATTGACAGTCTAAGTTTTAAAACTGTCTAGTGCACCAAAGCATTGACCTCCCAGCTCTCCTCACTGTCCTCAGAACATCAGAAAGCAACCTAGTGCTTATTAGCTCACAGATAGTTAGTTGGTTAAGTAAATGAGTCAACATGCAAACATCACCTATTCTCATCTCTTTCTGTTAAGACAAATGCCTTGAGCAAGTAAATGAACGCTATATAAATTTATACAATTTCCATCACCAAAAATGGACACTTTAGAATTTAGAATAGACAAGATTTCTAAGCAGTGTCAAAATTAAAGCAATACAATTTATTTTTTAAGGCAATCACAAATACCTATTATTAGCTAATACCAACATGAAGCATCTATTGGGATGAGACAGGAAGCAAAATTTTTATCTTCAAATCATCACATAAAATCATGCGGAACAAAGATACAGCACAGGAGTCAGTTATCACAATAATTAAGTGTAACTCTAAAGCTCAAAATGATAAATGTACAGAATATTTACAGATGCACAAGTTACATCTTTATAGAGTTTATTTTGCTGAATTCATGCATTTAAAATTAGTCACAACTATTACAGTTCAATCTAAAGCACCAAAAATGGAATCAATTATTCTCAGGATACAATGTACACATTATTTATAAATTTACAGTTTACATCTTTAGAATTTATTACTCCAATTCATGTGTTCAAAATTAGATTCACAACTATTACAGTTCAAATTCAGCGTTATCACTAGAACTAATTGTTCTCAGGACATACATTATCCTTTAGAGATGCTGATGGGGTGCTTCCAGACTACCTGAAGCCACTGCTCTCAGAAGCCATGAAGACGAGTCAAGTCGTAGGTTCCCAGTTTCCATCTAGGATTGCCCACCAAAATCACTTGTGCAACTTGTAAGAAAGACAGTTCCCTGGGGTCCATCCCAAGCTTACTAAGAATCTCCATAGGCATGGCAAAATAAATACATAAATAAACGGTGACTATGAGCCAACCTGAATTAAGAACTAGTGCCTAAATTTTCATTCTTTCCATACCTTAAATTCTGCAGACAGGTTCTAAACTATAATTAAAAACCCAGCAAGTGTTTATTAAATTAATAAGTCATAAGCCTAACTCCTTTAAACAAGAACCAAACCTATGGGTGAAAATGAATTTCCAAATAAGTTAATACTCAGGATTATAATTCATACCATATATACCTTTACCTTTTTTAAACACAGATTTCTTCTGGGTCACAAACAGCTTAACTATTTAGAATTTATTTATAATAAAAATTTTTTTAAACTTAAACCTGATCTTAAAATACATCATCAAAAACTTTTTTCTCTGTATGTGCATGTGTGTGTCCTATGTGTACAGGCACGTATGTGCCTGTGAAGGTCAAAGGATAACCCACAAGAACTAGTTGTCTCCTGCCATCACGTGGGATCCAGAAATTGAACTCTAGCTGCCATGTCTAAATGCAAGCACCTTCAATGCTGAGCAATCTTGCAGACCCAGAACTCCAAAATATTTCTTAGTACTGTTTAACATACTATTCAGGTTAATCTTTTCACAAATAGAGCAAATAATGTACTTGATATTCACTTAAAATACCAAATTTAACATCAAAATAACCTCTGCACATGGTATATTCCCCACATTACTATGATTTAACAATACCTTCTAGACAAGCAATTAGAACCAAGGGAGACAGAAGTATCACACAGTTTGTTCTATAGTAATCGGAAAGAGTAATTACACCCATTCACTCCCCACTGTGGTATCCTAACTAATAATAAAACACAAACATATTAATTACTACACTAACGAAAAACAAAAAAAGCAAAACTTAAAAACTTCCTTGAAAAATAAAACTAAAGTATAGGACAACTTATTTCTTACTTGCCCACCCAATGAATAACCATGTTATACCTAACTAATTTATTTTGGAGACAAAGTTAAATATCTTGATGATAATCAGGGCAGCTAAAATACTACAACCAGAGGGCTAGAGTGAAGTCTCAGTGGTTAAGAGGGTGGTTCAGTTTCCAGCAATCCACGTCAGGTCCAGGAGACTCTAAAGCCCTCTTCTGGTCTCAGTTAACTGCACTCATGTGTACATACAACCAACCACATACATACACACAATAAATCTTATTAAAAGATACTATAGCCAGACTATGGCTATTATTGAAAACTTAAAATCAAGGTATTTTATTTGCATTTCAAAAAAGAGATCTGTCAAATAATGACTAAAGATCTTTGGGCATTTCAGTACACTTTCTATACTGTCTAGACGTAATTTATATAAAACTCAACAATATTAAGTATTCCAAATGGTAATTTTATTTTAAGACTTTTCAATCCCTTGTCTTCCTATTCTATCTCTTCACACACAGGATTTATACTTTACTACCTCATCTAACTCCCCTTAAAAACATCAACAATAAAAGAACACATTAAAACTCACCTTTTGAAGTCAGAACAGTTAAAACTAATTTTGCTATTTATAAAAGTTTATAGTTAGCATTGTCATGCTCAGCACACTGAGAGTCACAAGGTTTAAAAATCCCAAAAAATTTAATTAAACTATGTTCTCTTCTTTTCTGCTTTTTGGTGCTGGGAACAGAAGCCAGGGCCTGGTGCATATCTAGGCACAGTCTACCACTCGGCTGTACCCTGAGCCTCACAGGACTGAGATCTTCCCCTCCCCAGGGCTCCCAGTCTCCAGCTTCTCTCCTCACCTCCACTGTTCAGCTTCCGGGATAAGAGGTCCACTTTTTCTTGCAGTTTATCATAGACAGTCACAATCTGGGACACAGCACGGCGAGAGGACTCCACCCGCTCCTGAAGCTGCGATTCCATCTCTTCACTGGAACTGCTGGCCAAGGTAGCAAGGAAAGAGAAAGCTGGCTCTTGCCCTTCCCCTGAGAATAAAATGAGAAAAAGAAGCCCCCCAAAATTATAAATCTGGAAATAGCAAATTATTCTTCAAATGGAAAGTCTCAAAGCAAAGTTCAACTTCAAAAACCTAGGTAACTAAGGCAGTTACAGAATAGTCCCCCAAAGACACAAGGAGAGAAAAAGAAACTCCTAAATTATAAAGCTAGAAATAGCAAAATCCACTGCCCCCCTCAACTGGAGGGCAATGCTCAAACCCAGCACCTGGGTAACTAATGCAGTAAAAGAATTCCTCATCAACTTGCCTCTCTCACGGTCATCTTTGCGCTCCTGATTGCTATCAGAGTCGGGTTCTGGCTCTGGCACAACCAGGGCTTTCCTTTCTGTGAGTAGGTCTCCCAAACCCTGGTCCAGGTCGTAACGTTTAAGGATGATACGAATGTTTTCATCGAACTAGAGAAGAATAGAGACAGTTAACAAAGAAGAAAAGGCAAAGGCTGGGAAACTAAGAGAGCACAAAGGATGAAAACGCAGATATGGATCTGGGTGAACATACAAAGTCGCTACCTGGCTCCAGTACCGGTTCACAATCAACAGCGAGGCGTCGTCAGTCGCCTGGCGTCGCTCCAGTTTTTCAATGTGTTCCCGAAGCTCATCTTCAATGGCCTGTCTCTGATCTAGCATTTCTGCTAGCTTGCGGTTTTTGGATTGCAGTGTTCGAATGTCTAACTCCTCCTGCCCCAGGAAACCAGAATTAGTCTCCACAAATTAGACAAATGAGCTGTTAAACTCAACAAGCTCACAGTAGTTCATTAGCTATTTTCTATAAATAAACAAATCTTAATTTAGCTGTTAGGGGCTTATCACACAAACAGGAGCACCTAAGTTTGATCCCCAGGGCTTACTTCTAAGAAAGCCAGGCATGGTGGAACATGCTGTAAACCCAGCACAGGGAAGGTAGAGACAGGTAGATCCCTGATGATGGCTGTATAGCGCCAGCCTAGCCTAATTGGTAAGTTCTAGGCCAAGTAAGATAACTTGTCTTAGAAAAAAAAAAAAACAACATCGATGGCAACTGAGGAAGAACATTTGGCCTCCATATAAACACATATGCCCAGATACATATACGCACAAAGAAATCTTACAGCTAATAATTAGGCAGGAAATGGGAGCAGAAGAAATAAAGGAGCAGGTATAAGATCATGCAAGGAAACAGCAAATATGTTAGCCTCTCAAGCTCACCATCTCACTGCTCTATTATTATGAACCTCCACAAAGCATCACCATCTCACTGCTCTATTATTATGAACCTCCACAAAGCATCACAGCATTGAGGCTCCAGCATGCAGCTAGGTCACTGTCTACCTACTGACACTGCTGTGTCCTAAGCAACACTCTTCATTCACTCGAGATCTGGCACTTAGGATGCTCTCTAGTCCAATACCTGTGCATATTATAAGGTGACTTAAACATAGGCACAGATGAACCATCTAATGCCCCAGTACCGTTTGTCAATATTTTGAATACTTTAATGCCAAATGATTGTCACCACCACTGGACTTCTGGGATGCCTTTTATTCCAAAATCTACATTGTACGAATCATCCAGAACTCTGCTCTACTCCAGCTTCCCATCTCTCTCCAGGTACCCCACGTCTCTCCAGGTACCCCACGTCTCTCCAGGTACCCCACGTCTCTCCAGGTACTCCACGTCTCTACAATAGGCCTTTCACTTCATTTAGAGCTTCGGAATTCTAAACTCACTTTCTCCCACTCTATCTCATTTCCACTACTTTCTACTTCGCTTATACACTACAATATAATCCTCCAGACACTTGCCTACTGTTCTCCTACTTAATCCATTATTCTATCTTCATGAACAAATCTCAACCTAAATTAATTCAGACAGCTGACGATTCTATCCCTGTACCTCATATAACAAGATTTCTACAGAAATGCCACAAACCAAGAAAACCAGTGACTTTACAAAATGAATTCCTAATATTAACAAGTAAGCATCCATTTTCCATTAAACCAGTGTAAAATTCTCCAGAGTCTCCCTTTTACACAATACTCAAGAGTTGGCGTTGTTCCTTATTTAGTAAGAAATATAACTCATCAGATGGGAAACCATTAATTCCCCCAACTCTCTGACCCATTCAATTCACCAGCCTATGCACTTTTCTTTTCTTTCTTTTTGAATTTAAGACAAGGGCTTATGTAGGCCAAGCATAACCATGTAAGGCAATACCGTGCCATTGGCCTGTATCTCCAGCAATATGTACACATTCTTAAAACTTCCAACTTCTACTCAGGCCCCTTTCCCTTCAGCAGACATCTCATTGTCCAAATTAGTCATAATGGTGCAGGCATGAAAGGCAGAGGCAGGAGGACCTAGTGTTCAAGGTCAATCTGGACTACAAAGAAAGATCCTGTCTCAAAAGCAAAGCAAAGCAAAGAAAATACTCTCAGCATCAGCAGTTCCGCAGGCCTGAGTATCTTTAGACTTTCTCTGCTTTCTGCTCTTGGAGAAGCCGGGAAAAGCAGGGGCAAGAGTGAGAGGGAAACAATCGCAGGCCACAAAACAGCAAGTGGAAAGGCTGACACTTTAGCTTTTTGGTTTTTCTTCTTAAACAAAAGTTAAAGTTTATCAAAAAGAAGCAGAGTAAACTCAGATGGGAGAGCAGGCTGATCTGCAAAAAAGTCAGCTAAAAAGCTGTCAATCTTGCTTTATCAAGAAATTGGTGAAATTGAAATTTTAAAGCAAGAACTGGTTAAGGAGATATTTATTTCCATCTTCCATTTCAGTAAAACATTTGGTATGTCAGGGTAGTGACTAGAAGCTCCCTGTGCCAGCTTACTGCACTATTAGTAAAGTGTCAGAGCACAGTCCAAGAACGGATTTGTGTAAGAATTCTGAGTGCTTGTGAGAAAACTCCAAGAAAAGAAGACAGGACTCTCGTCACCCGAGTTTCTTCAAAACACAGCACTTGTTCTTGGAATGTGTTTCCATGCTCCTTCCAGATGTAGCACGAGAAGTGAGCTCACTTCAACCTCACCACTATCTCAGCATAGGTCTGCAGCTGCCAGTCAACTACCTGTTGCTGAATGCAGTGTCTTCCTTTACTCCAATTAAAACGTTCATTTGGCTTCTCCAACTCAGAATTGTCTCCATGGCCAAAGTTACTATACCCAACTCCCTATCCACTCCAATAAGGTATCTTAATATTCAAAACCAAACAGGCTGATTCCCTCTCCACAGCTCCTAAACATAGTCCTCCCATACCCGTCGGTAGCCCAGTAAGAAAGACCTTACTCCTGGAATCGCACACTGATCTTCCCTGTTTCGTGTGCTTTATCCAGTCTGTCAGGATTTCTGTCTACGCTACCTGCTTGATCCACTTCTCAGGGATCTCTCATTCGGACAACTCTTATGTCCTTCTGTTTGTAGCAAGTATTTCTGTACTGTTTCGTCAGACAGTCAGGTTAGAACAGCTGGAGTGGACAGCTCCATTCCTATTGCCAGAGTTCACAACTCAAGAGTACACTGGATTCTCACTTTTCCTGTCTCCAACCCTCAGCTGGTTCAGCATAAAAACCTCAAAAGTACATCAAAGGAGTCATTGCCTTCAAAACAGGCAGGAAGCCAATCCTTACCTTTGGAAAGGTGAGACTGTCAGGGGTGGGGGTGGGAGAGTAAGAAAAAGCGAGAGGGACAATTGTGGTAGGCACACACATGATAATCTGTGCACCCATGGGAGCTTCCAGGGTCTCCTGTTGCCCTCTGACTAAAGTCCAAGGAGGGATGTGTGCTCTGCTTTCCTTCCATCAACCTATTCTCTTGTCAGTAGCACTCTGGAAACTGAAGTCTACGGGCTGTAAAGCACAGCAGCCAGCAAAGAACAGATACTCAATAACTGCTCAGACTGGCATAAGTGCATTTAGGGTGCACAAACGAAGGCTGCTAAGACAAAATCACCTTCTGGCAGCAGGATGGAGTTCTAGAACCCAGGGCATCTCCCTAAATAACACTTCATTATCAATTTATTAAGCAAGATCTTAGTGTAACTGAAAAATCAAATCAACTTCTCTGAACCACAGAAAAACAAATTGAAAGTGTCTGCACACTATATTCCTTTGACCAGTTCAAATACAGAATCTTCTCTACATCAAAGCCTCTTAGCTTCTGACGTCCAAGCGATATTACAATCCACTAAAAAAAAACCACCACTTTACTGTCTATCACATTTTACCTAGCCCAGTAACGACTGACAGCTCACTCTTAGGGAGTACTTACTGTGTTAAAAATGATGTGGCAACTCTTTACCTGCTGTCTCTACCATAACCCACGGTCACACACAGGTACTACAGATTCATTTCACACACAAACATGGGTACAGGGCAGATAATACAGGCCATGCAGCTTAGAGATAAGGCTGAGAGCACCCCTAGGGCTCTGATCTGACTCTCATTCAGCGCCAGCACTCTCAAGGGCTTTGCTAGAGTGCCTCTCAGAACAAGGCACCAAATTTTCAGTAAACGAAGAGTGCTAATAACGGCAACAAAGACTACCACAGAGCACCTTGCCAACACAGCTCAAACATCAACACACCTTGCTTCAAGAACTGACCACCACACCATTTCAACCACTTCCCTCTTCTTTTCTAACATGCCCCCCCATTCAAAAGCAACCCTAATTTTTTACTTTCAGGTGACAGCTGACAGAAGCCAAGCAGGCTTTCACAGCATCATTTCTCATACCGTTGAGGAGACACCCCCTAGCTTAATTGTTTCCACAGTGGTCCCCGAGTCTTCGACAGCTGTCTTCTTCTCTGGAGGCACAGATGTGCCTGGCTCTCCAGCTGCTCTTTTGCTTCCGATGCCCGACATCTTGGCATAAGACGGCAGTCGCTTT
Source organism: Ondatra zibethicus (assembly GCA_004026605.1). NCBI lineage: Eukaryota > Metazoa > Chordata > Mammalia > Rodentia > Cricetidae > Ondatra > Ondatra zibethicus. The sequence continues at coordinate 139,425 of PVIU01000608.1, forward strand.
CTTAAATGAAAAAAACAAAACAAAACAAAAACAAACCATGAACTGAAGTTAGGACAAGCAAAGTAAGCCACAATATAGAGTACCGATGTATAAAAACTAGCAAGTTATTCCATATAGCAGCACCAATCCTAAATGGAGAGGGGGCGGGTCTGTGAGAAACGGGAGCTGGACTGACAAGACTGTGGATTTCTACATAAAATGTTAATAAGAAAGTAATAGTCATAGAATAAAGAGACTGAATAAATTTTAGGGCTCTTCACTTCCTGAGACACAAAAACAAAAACAAAGAAAAGGACAGTTTATTTATGACAGAAATTAACGTTAAAGTGTTCGTTCGGAGACTCGGAGCTGAAAGAGATGTGGGAAATATTAGCGAAGTCATTAATCCTATACAAAGTTATTTCTGAACCTGCTTCCCACACCAAGAATAACAGTATACTTGCTACACTTAACTGCAACGGAAATATGACACAATTAGAAAAATAACTTAACGAATGTCAGATAAACACTATGCACCCAAGAAACGCAGGCGTTCTCTTTACTATTAAACGCTCTCTTCGGAGTTCTGGAAACGTCAGGTCTAGGGGAGCACCCAGGCGCTTCGTTTGGGGAGCCGGGTCGCCTTAAGAGACCGCGTTTGCCAACAATCCCCGTTCGTTCAACTGTACAAACGAGGTGTACTTTTAGTATCCCCCACCTGACTCCGGTTCCGAGGCTCGAACGGGGCAGAACGGATGCTAAGGTCCTTTCGCGAGAAATCCGGCCATCACAAAACTACACCCGGCTGGCTCCCGCTCCCGACTCGAGCTCCAGGACAAGGCATGGATGGCAAGCGGCGATCTGAGTCGGACCTCGCCTGCAACGAGAGGAAGCAGGGGCTGAGCAGGGAGCCCAACTTGACTAGAAAGCGGCCAACGAACGTAGCAGCCTCCGGCGGGGCTAGCTCCAGGCCTGGAAGAGGGGACCCGGGGGTTCGCCTGACGGACTCCCCGCGATCACAGCCTGGGAGCGCCCGACGCCACAGCCGACCTGGGCTCCCGCAGCTCACGCCCCGGGGCGCGCGGCTCCGGGCGGTTATTCACGTAGACCTCGGCGGGACTCTCATCCCTCACTTCGGACCCGCTGCGAAGAGTGAAGGAGCTTCACGGAGGCGGAGGCAGAGAGAGGAAGTAGGGAAAGAAAAAAGGAAGCTGCTTCAACCCGGCCCGCTGCACTATAAGCTGGAGCGGGCGGAAGTGACGTGTGGCGGTCGCCTGGCGGAAGTGACGCATGAGGTGGGCGCGGAGAGTTCTGAGCGGGCCCGGCCTTCTCGGTGACGTCTGAGAGGGGCGGGAACTGGTCTAGGTTTAAGACCCGAAGTGACCAGCCTGTTCGAGGCCAGTCAGAGAGCCTATACCTATTGTAAACAGTTTGGCCTGTGCCTTAGAAGCCCGTTACTATTGCTGATGGGAAGCATTTTGTTATGCTCTCTGTTACTAAGTCTAACGTAACTCGTCCAAACTGCCGATGGTCCTGTCAATCTCCCAACAGGCTAGCGCCCGCACCTTAAACAACTTTTTTTTTTTTTTTTGAGTTCTGCAGAGAAACCAAGGGACTTGACCGATTTCAGGTTTTGTATGATGCCCTTAAAAGGGAATTCTAGCGGGACCGTGGTGGTGCATGCCTTTAATCTCAGCACCTTAATCCATTAATCTCTCTGCAGGCAGAAGCAGCAGATCAAGATCAGCCTGGTACTTCCATAGCATGGGTCTCAAGGAGCGAACTCAGGTCGGCAAGCGCCTTTACCCTCTTGAGACATCTTGCCAGACCAGTACCAGTCTGTTTTAAAATAATTAACCATTGATTTTTTTAAGTTAGTAATAAACTATTCAATTATACTAAATGCATTTTAATTATAGAAGGATAATCCATCTAACCTGCTCACGAAAAACTGTACGTCTTCCAAGATTGTAGCAAATTACCCAATGCTGTCAGATGAAGGTCCAGGAATGCAAGAATGGTTGCTGTACCTTTGAAAAACAATACATGTAGGCACGTTTGGAGAAAAACCTAATCCACACTGTGTGGAGAATGTGGTGTGTCCTTGTACTTGATTGGTCTTAACCTATGCACGCGATAAGAAGGCCTACCATCGGAAAGGTGTGTTCGCAGGCACATTCTCTTGGCTACAGCACTTTACCTGTGTCTTTCCCACACCCATTTGGTGAAGCAGAAGGCTAAGGATTGTCCCCTTGGCCTACCTGGAATAGCAAGCAATGGCTTCCACTGGGAAATAGCCATCTTCAGCATGAAAAAAAAGAGTCCAGTTCCAAAGCTGTTAGACACAGGGATTAAGGTCTGCCCTGGAGTTTCAGTTCCCACCCTCATGTACAGACTCCATGCAGTGGTGCTCATTTAGGACGACATAAGGAACAGGAGCTCCCTTCTGCCATTCCTAGCCAGAGAATTAAGGGACGGCTGCTTCAGGTCCTGTTTCTGTCTCCTCTTTTCATCAGTTTTCTCCCAAGGCTCTGGTGTGCGGACTGAACTAGCCTGTCATTCTTCAGAGTGAAGCCAGCACACTGGGGGGGTAATAATGAAGAGACTCTAGGAAAATGGAAACAGATGAACGGAGTCACCTTAACTTTAGAGTGCCCGAGAAAATACTGAGATGAGAGCAAACCTGTCTTGAAATTTCAAATTCTCACCATATGAGTGACCCTTCTCCCCCAGCTAGTGGTGAAGTTATCATTTTCAAAAATTCTAGTAAGTCATCTGCTGCCTTCACACATGCCAGCATTTTCTTCAGGATTACTCTCTCTCTCTCTCTCTCTCTCTCTCTCTCTCTCTCTCTCTCACACACACACACACACACACACACACACACACACACACAGAGTTGTGACAACAGAGAAAGGCCAGCTTTTGAGGGATTGGCTCATGAGATTATGGGATGGGTTTTGGTTACTTCAAAATTTGCAGACCCAGGGAATGGTTGCAGTTGGAGTCTAAAGTCAGTCCACTGGCAGAATTCTTTCCCACTAGAAAAGGAAAGGGTATCCACCAGTCTTTTTCCTTAACATTAAGGACTGCCTGATTGGATGATGCCTAACAACTTAGTGGAGGATAATCATTAGACAACCAATTTAAATGTTAGCCTCATATGATTCCACTTGCATATGTCTCATCATTTTTCTTAATATTATAATATAAATAAAATAATATTTTTATTTATTGGGGGGAATTGTTTGTTTAATTTTGATGCAAAGCCTCAGAGGGGACCCTAGACTGGAGTAGAATTCACCATGTTTCCTCAAAGACCCTGAGACTGACCTCAAACTTATGAATTAACCTCCTGAGTACTAGGATCATTAGCATGAGTCACCATGTCCAGCTGTATGCCTATCATTCTGCTGAAAGTTTCACCATGTGTTTTAGGCTGACCACATACTACACAGTAGTCTTGAACTTGTGGATTTTCTCCCTCAGCTTCAGAAGTGCTGGAATTACAAACATGTGCCAGGGTTCCTAACTTGATTCTTTTGTAAGGGAGAAGCGGGCTAAATTTCACATAGTTTTCCCCAGCTATAGTATTTGTTGAAGAACCCAATTGGACTTCAAACCTGTCTTCATTAATGACATAATTCTGCCACAAGGTGGCAGCAGGTTATGTTTCGTCCGTCCCCATTTTATTGCTTTGTTGACAAGGTACTATTCTTATTTCTGTCATCTCATACCCTGGAAAACCTGGACAACTATTTAATTATAGGACAAATTTTAAATCTATTTTAAAATAATTTTCAAGCAATTATGCTAAGTCCAGAGTAAATGTATATGTAGTTACCAAAACTGTTAAGGAGCTGTATTTCTTGGCGCTGAAATGTTCTTCCAGCATATTGCTGAAAGGGTTAAGGAGGCTGCAGGAATGTAGGTATCCTATTCATTTCTATACAAAAATGACTTAAAAGCATCAAGTCAACATATTATTAATTCAGGATTTGCACAAATAACCTCCACTAGTAATCTCTATTTCATCTCTTGCTCACTTTATCTTCTAAACTAATTGTGTTATTTATCATTTAAAGTAAATTCAACAAGGCTGGACTCAGTGGTACACACCCTTAGCCCTAGAACTTCAGAGGAGGGAACAAGGGAATCACTTGAGTGCAAAGGTTCAAAGTCAGCCTGGGTAACATAGTCTGACCCACATCTCATGAAATAGTTTAGCACATAAACTCAGGATTACTGCCACTGCTAAAAGCCATCCCTCCCCTTAGAAAAGTGAGGCTGATAAGTCTGGTCCCAGATTCCAGCGAAGGCGATGAAGCCACAAGTGAGGGCAGATCATACAGGTTCCAGCAGCAGTGGGGCTGGATCCCACACCACCCAAACAGAAGCTGGAAGTTCCACAACACTCGGGGCCAATCATCATCTCCCCAGCTGCCATCCCCTCTTGACAGCCACTTGACAGCCACTGCTCTGGATCATGAGTTCATCATTCCTTTGATTTTTTTAACTTATGTAATTAACTTGTGTGATTTTCTTATATCTGGATGTACACCTCAAAACAGCACACAATTTAGTTGCTTTGTTGCTGTTTTGTTTGCAGAGCAATAAGTTAACCGTCTTCACCTGCTTTCTCTCTCCCTTCGCTCACACTGGATTCTTACCGCGGAATCACTAAAGTCTATGTCACATTTCTCAAAGGCATGTTTTCTATTTTTATTTCTATATTTTATATTTTGGTTTTATTTCTTTCAAACAAAGAATTTTTGATCATCTTTATTTTACAAACTTTATTTTTTTTAAGATTTAATTTGTGTGTATAGGTGTCTTCTGACAAACAAACTTCCCCCTTCACAAATTTCTTACAACACATCTTTTTTTTTCTTGCCTTTCCTATGTAGGTAATTCTGCCAGTGTTCTGTTTTGTGTGGGTCCATGGAAAAATGAGAGTCATTCTAGGATGAGTTTAGGCTTAGCAGCAGCAATGAAGCCAACTTCTGTGAACTGACTGCCCAGAAAAGCTTTTCATTGTCACACAATTTACACCCTTAGCAAGCAATTTCAAAAACATATCAAAACCTCTTATCTGGAATTATTTAAAGGAACCATTTGCTCAAGCAATTCCCAGCCACAAGACCTCTTGGTTATCTAGGTTCTCTCATAACCAAGTTTTACAAAGGCTCTCATTCCTTCAGGAAGAGCTCAGATAAGAATCAAACACTTTAAACAAAAGGTAACCATCACAAAAGGTAGTTCAAAGCCTAGGTGCTAAAACTGTGAAATTCAAGTCAGGTGCAATGTCTCCATGGGATCTCTCACCACATAATTCTCCTCAAATCTACCCTCACTGTGGGGTTTGGTGTGGAAGTTTGTAAGATCTTATGCACAAGCAGTTTCCATTTTGCACAGTTTTAACATGGCAGTTTCAGTTGCCACAACTTAGTTAAATAGGCACCTGGCCTCAATGACTGTGGTTCAGCTTCAGTTACCCAATGTAGTGTCTGTGGCTACACAAAATGCAAGCTCTGTGGCTCTTCCATCGTCCTCAAATCACCATACAGATAACATCGTTATTATGAGAAGAGACAAATCATATCACTCCTTTCAAAGTCTCCTGGTGAGTGGTCACTGCACTTGTTATTTCAAGCACAAAAGACAGAAAAGGTAGGCTGGGTTGCTTCTTCGTCTTTCAGGGATCAATTCCCATGGCATTTCACAAAATGGATAGATAACCACAAGAGAGAATTAGCTAATAAAGGTGAATTTACAGAAGAAATGAAAATGATACAAAGGCAAAATTGTGTGGAATTATAAGGTTTGAAAATGTCAACAGCAAAGAAAAGATAAGGAGTATACTTTCACAAAACAGTAATATATATAATATATAATGTAATGAAAGTGAGTGATAATCATAAAATTAATCATGTCAACTGCCAGAAGTCCAGTAGGCCACCCACCCAAGAACCCCCTCATTCTCTAAGTGCCCTCCCATTCCCAATCTCCCCATCCATCCTCATCACAAAGTCCCAACACTCAACTCAAGCAGAGGTCCTCTGCTTGGTCAGAGGTCACACCTTCCACCAGAAGTCCAGCCCACAACTTGGGTGGAAACCCCCTGCTCAACCATAAGCCACACTGGCCAGATGACCAGAGGGAAAACAGAAACCAAGGAACAAGATACCTATCCAACAAAGGCAAACTCAGAAATCGACACCTAGACCCATGTCTTAGTTAGGGTTTCTATTTCTGTGAATAGACATCATGACTTTGGCAATTCTTAAAAAAGAAAACATTTAATTGAGGTGTTGGCTTATGGTTTCAGAGGTTTAGTCCATTATCATCATGGCAGGGAGCATGGTGGCTGGGAGTGAGGCAGTGTGCAAGCAGATGCGGAGCTGGAGAGGTCGCGGAGAGTTCTACATCTTGCACAGGCAGCAGAGTGTGAACTGTCTCACTGGGTGGTATCTTGAGGATTTATGAGACCTGAAAGCCTACCTCCACAGTGACACACTTCCTTCAACAAAACCACACCTACAACATCAAGGTCACACCTCCCTTTGGGGGCCATTTTCTTTCAAACCACCATAACCTATAGGCATCCCAACCTCAGATGCTCAATCACCAGCATAAATCACAACAATATCCAAGGTAATATGCCAACTCCCAAGTCTAGCTACTGTACTACAGCAAGCCCTGAATATTCCAACACAACTGAAACAAAAAGGCTTCAAAACCAAATTTATGAAGATGATAAGAGGTCCTTTAAAAGGAAGTGAATAAATCACTTAAAGAAATAGAGGGAAAAGCTGGGCAGTGATTGTACACGCCTTAATCCCAGCACTCAGGAGGCAGAGGCAGGTGGATGTCTTTGAGTTTGTGGCCAGCCTGGTCTACAAGGAGTTCCAAGACAGCCAGGGTGGTTACACGGAAAAACTCTGTCTGGAAAAAATAAAGAAAAGAAAAGAAGAGAAGAGAAAAGAAAAGAGAGAAAGAGAGGAAAAGATAAACAAAAAGTTGGAGGAAATGAGTAAATCCCTTAAAGAAAGCTAAGAAAAGCAAACAGTAGTAGGAACTGAATAAAACTATTCAAACCTAAAAATGAAAATAGATACAATAAAGAAAACACAAATTGTGGGACTTTTGGAAATGAAAACTCCAGGTAAATGAACAGGAACTACAGACACAAGCATCACCAATAGAATACAAGAGATGGGACAGAAACCCTCAGGCACTGAAGATAAAATAGAAAGAATAAATACATTGATCAAAAAATATTAAATCTAAAAAAATCTTGACACAAAAAATCCAGGGAATCTGGGACACCATGAAAAGACCAGAACAAAGAATAATATGAATGTAAGAAGGAGAAGAATCCCAGCTCAAAGCCCAAGAATATTTTCAACAAAACCATAAAAGAAAATATAGGAGATGGCTATAAAGATACAAAAAGCATACAGAACATCAAACAGATTGGACAAGAAAAGAAAGTCTCCTCACACATACTAATCAAAATACTTAACAGACAGAACAAAGAAAGAATATTAGAAACTGCAAGGGAAAGGGAGTAAATAATATATAAAGGCAGACCTATTAGAATTACACCTAACTTCTCAACAGAGACTTGAAAATCCAGAAGGGTCCAGACGGATGTCCTGCAGTCTCTGAGAACACAGATGCCAGCCCGGACTACTATACCCAGCCAAACTTTTAATCACCATATATGGAAAACCAAAGATATTCCATGATAAAATCAAATTTAAATAATATCAGTTCACAAATCCAGCCCTACATAAGGTACTAAAAGGAATTCTTTAGCCCAAGCAATAATTACACCCATGAAAACAAAGGAAATAAATAATTTAACACCAACAAAACAAAAAGAAGAGAAACATACACACCACCAAGAACAAAACAGAAGTTAACAATCATTGGTCATCACTATCTCTCAATATCAATTGACTCACTTCCCCCAATAAAAAGATGCAGGCTAATAGAAGGGATGTGAAAACAGGATCCGATCCATCCTTCTACTGCATACAAGAAACACACCTCGACATCAAAGATAGATAGGTTTGGAAAAAGAATTTTTTCAAGCAGGTGGACTTAGGACTTGTTTCTTAGGAAACAAACTGCTGTACCCATTCCAATATCTAACAAAATAGATTTGAAACCAAAAATTAATCAAAAGCAACAGGGAAGAACACCTCATACTCATCAAAGGAAAAATCTACCAAGATGATCTTTGAGTTATTAACATCTATGCCCCAAATGCAAGGGCACCCACGTTTATAAAAGAAACATTACTAAAGCTTAAATCACACATAAATTCTCACACACTAATAATGGAAAACATCAATACCCCACTCTTACCAACAGACAGGTCATCCAACCAAAAACTAAAAAAAAAAAAAAAAAAAATACTCAAGCTAAGAGATATTAAAAACCAAATGAAACTAAGAGATATCTAAAGAACATTTCACCCAGACTCTAAAGAATATACCTTCTTCTCAGAATCTCACAGAACATTTTCCAAAAGTAACCGAAGTTAAATCAAGATAAGATAAACAATTTAAATAGACCCATTACTGCTAAGGAAATAGAAGCAGTCATTAAAAGTCTCCCAACCAAAAAAATCCCAGGGCCAGATGATTTTTAGCACAGAATTCAACCAGTCTTTCATGGAACAGCTAATGCCAATATTCCTCAAAATATTCCATAAAATAGAAACAGAAGAAACATTGCCAAATTCACTTTATGAAGCCACAGTCACCCTGATATCCAAACTATAGAAAGATTCAACCAAGAAAGAGAATTATAGACTAATTGCCCTTATGAATGTCGATGCAAAAATACTTAATAAAATACTCACAAACTGAACACAAAAATACAACAAAAAGATCATCCACCATGACAAAGTAGACTTTATCCTAGCGATGCATAAAGGATTCAATATATAAAAATTAATCAATTTAAATCACAATATAAACAAACAGAGAAAAACACATGATCTATCATCTCATTAGATGCTGACAAAGCCTTTGACCAAATCTAACATCTCTTTATAATAAAAGTCCTGGAGGAGTAGGGAACATAAATCAACATGGTAAAGGCTCTTTACAGCAAGCCTATAACCAACATCGAATTGGATGTAGAGAAACTCAAAGCAATTCCATTAAAATCAGGAACAAGACAAGGTTGTCCACTCTCTCCATATGTCTTCAATATAGTACTTGAAGTTCTAGCTAGAGCAGCGAGAAGACATCTGAAGGTGATAAAAGAGATACAAATTTAAAAGTAAAGGTATCAGTGTTTGCGAATGATATGGTTATATACATAAGTGACCCCAGCAATTCTACCAGAGAATTTCTATAGCTAACAATAACCTTCAGTGATATGGCTAGATACAAGATTAACTCAAAAATAAATCAGCAGCCCTCCTATAAACGTATAACAAAAAAAAAATTCAGGGAAACATCACCCTTTACAACAGCCACAAATAATATAAAATATCTTATGGGTAACTTTAACCAAGCAAGTAAAGGACGTATATGGTAAAAACTTAAAGTCTTTGAAGAAAGGAATATCATTGATATTTCATGACCATGTTCATTGATCAGTAAGATCAACATAGTAAAAATGACCATCCCCTCAAGAGCAATCTACAGATTCAAAACAATCCCCATTAAAATTTCAACACAATACTTTACAGATATTGAGAGAACAATATTCAACTTCATATGGGAAAGAAAGAGAGCTAAAACAATTCTGAACAATAAAAGAACTGCTTGGGGGGTCTCACCATCTTTGATTTCAAGCTGTACTTCAGAGATATAGTGATAAAAACCACATGGCATTGACAAAAAAACAGATATATTGACCAATAGAATTGAATTGATGACCCAGATTAAAATCCACACATCTATGGACACCTGATTTCTGTTAAAGAAGTCAGAAAGACACCATGGAAAACAGAAAGCATCTTCAACAAATGGTGCTGGTCTAACTGGATGTCCAAATGTAGAAGAATGCAAATTGAACCATTTCTATCTCTCTGCACAAAACTCAAGTCCAAGTGGACCAGAGACCTCAACATAAACCAGATACACTGAATCTGATAGAAGAAAACATGGATAATAGCCTTGAACACATTGACATACGAGTCAACTTCCTGAACACAACACCAATAACACAAACATTAAGATCAGCAATTAATAAATAGGACCTCATGAAACTAAAAAGCCTCTGTAAGGCAAAGGACACTGTCAATAGGACAAAACAACAGCCTACAGAATGGGAAAAGATTTTCACCAACTCCACATCTGATAGAGGACTATATCTAAAATATATAAAGAACTCAAGAAACTAGACATCAACAAACCAAATAATTCAATTAAAATAAGGGGTACAAATCTAAACAGAGAGTTCTCAATAGAGGAATCTTAAATGGTGGAGAGACACTTAAAGAAATGTTCAACATTGTGGGTCATCAGGGAAATGTAAATCAAAACTACTTTGAGATTCCATCTTACACCTGTCAGAATGGGGACGATCAAAAGCACAAGTGACAGCTCATGCTGGCAAGGAAGGATGTGCAGCAAGGGGAACACTCCCCCATTGCTGGTGGGAGTCCAAACTTGTTCAGCTACTATGTGTTGCTGTAAGGACCAGCTTCCAGCAGCTCAGGAACTAAAGGGAAGGGACGGAGTAGATGAACTAACTACTCAGGTGATTTTTTATCTAAGGAAGTAAAATTTAATTCTCTAGGGCTGATGAAAAAGGGAAATACACAGAGAGAGAGACAGACAGACACACACACACAGAGACACACACATACACATCTTCAACGTGTCAGGGTCTCTCTATCTTCTTGATTTCTTCCCTTACCTCTTTCCTGCGGTACCCCTTTGTCTCTCTCTTGATGTCTTCCTTTTAACACTTTTTGTTTTCCTTCACAGATTACATACCCCAGCAAAATCTTTAAAGCAATAAAAACCTACAGTGTGGTTACATTCTATTTTCAAGTGGATGACTACAATGAATACAAGTAAAAACAGCATATTTCTCATCTCCCTCACAAGATTAAACATTTTACATATTGCAGGTGAAAAACAATTTATTCCTGAGGACCCACATTTCCTTTACATGGTTAAATGTTTTACTTATTACAAGTGAAAACAAATTATTTCCAAGGACACACATATATTCATGTTAATCTGTTATAGATTAACAAAGTATAGGCAAGCAAGGTATTTTTCCTCTGACAGTTCTTTTACTAACAGACTGCATTGTGCAGTTACAAAAAAAGGATCAATTATCCTGATGGCTAAGGATGTCAAACCTTCTTCTAGCAACTGATGGAAGCAGATACAGAGATTTATAGTCAAGCACTGGCCCGAGCTCCCAGAGACCAGTCTAAGAGAGGGAAGAGCGATAATATGAGCAAAGGGGTCAAGACTATGATGGTGATACCCACAAAAACAGTTGATCTGAACTTGTGAGCGCTCACTGACTCTGAACTGATAGTGGGGGAACCTGCATAGGACCAAACTAGGCCCACTGAATGTGGGGGACAGTTGTGAGGCTTGGGCAGTCTATGGGGCCACTGACAGTGGGACCAGGATTTATCCCTAGTGCTTGCACTGGTTTCTAAGAGCACATTCTCTTGGAGGGATGCCTTGCTCAGCCTAGATATGCAGGGGAGGGCCTTTGTCTTGCCTGGAAGTGAAAAGTCACACTTTGTTTTCTCCCCATGGGAAGGCTTACTCTTTCTAAGGAGTGGATGGGGGTGGGGAGGAAGAGTGGGGCGGGAGGAGGGGAAGGAGCAGGAACAGTGATAGTTATATAAAATAAGAAAAGATTGTATTAAAAACTTCTTAATAAAGTTATATAAGACAAAAAGGATCAATTATTTCATCGTTTATAATAATCTAATAATAAATCTTAAAGGAATCACAAATCTAAGCTTTTATATATGAAAAGCAGTCATTTCTACTTTAAATCCTCAGGGTGCACATACACTCATTAACACTCAACATTTCTTTTAATTAAATCATATCAGGAAGCTGAGGACAAAAATGAGTACAAGGAATTAATCATTGCCTTTGAACACAAACCTATTCTAACAAGAAACACACATCAGCTAAAAATAACCAGGCTGCTATTATATTTGTTCCCTGACCTCAACAATTCCCTTGCTCAACTATCAAAAGTGTGCATTTCTAAATATTTTTCTCCAAAATTTTCTACCTCAAAGCCATTAATAAAAAAAATCTTAATCTAACTTTACTAACAATCTATATCTCTAAATTCTTTCTTAAGGTAGTGGTTGAATCATTAATCTGTTCCAGCAGCAATGCTTGGGAAAAGTCAATCACTATTATTGTAAGTACCTGTAACACTGCCCAGTGAGGGGCTAGAAACCCCCTTTGAGGTTTCACATACTCACAAATTATGACCCTGAGGGCAATAAACAGAGCTATACTCTATAACAGCATGAAGTCCTCAGGACATGTAGTCCTTGGGGCTCTGCCTCTCTCCAAGGCTCACTTGACATACTTTTGCTAGCTACCAAGTGATATTCCATGAGTTCTTAGCAAAGGAGAGATGCCAGAAGAAGTTGGACATACAGAATTGAAGAGAGGTAAAAAAGTCACGTGGCAGAACATAGACGTTATAAGAACTAGTTGGGAACAAACTAGTCAAGGCCACGTTTTTGAATAAGAAGTCTCTATTTTGCTACTGGGGAGCTGGTGATGTAGGCAGAAGAAAGTGATTCTATGAGAGTCTGAATAAAAGGATATGAAAGCTTTATTAGGGAACACTCACAAACAGTAAGGTAGAGAGCCACAAGGTCTTCCACTCTAGCAGTCCAATCTCCAACCACCACACAAGAGAGTGAGCACCTGCCCCTTCTTTCTATTAAAGGAGTTACAAGAAGCTCTGCCACTATCAGGCCAGATAACCCAATATCCTGGGAAGAGCAAACACCCACAGCACTTCCCTTTTTGTTTAAATAAAAAAGTTTTAAACAAAACTATATATAATAAGAACAATTATCACGTTTTGTCCAGGAAAAAGAAAAGGTAATAACATACACAAAAACAGAACTACAACCAACAAGAACAACATAAACAAGAAACATACTAAATGTCCAGGCTAATGTGTAATTGCCAAATAGCAGATGATTCCAACAGTTGTTCTATCCTAAGGAGTCTAACTGTAAATTCCTTAGCTAAAATAAGAGAGGGTAGTGACTGTGACTAGCTTTTAACCCCATCAAAGACCTGAGAAGGAAAATAATATTACCTGAGTAAGCAGGAATTGCAAACAAGTGACTTCCAAAAGATTTAAGAAATGACAGAAGCAGCTGGCTACCTGGGTAGTAACCAAAATTATCTCTGCAAGGTCGGGGCAACTGACTTTGGCTGTTTACCCAGAATATCTAACAGACCATTTTTAGAAGCAGGAAAACTTGACAGACTGTCCTACCCTGTCTTGGCAAGGCTCAGTAGTCACTTTTCCTTGAACCTTGCTTGTAGTTTGGACAGTATACTTACCGACAAGGGCAATTCTTTACCTAATAGGCCAGTTTTGTCAAGAAGAAAGCAAGCTTCATATGGACTGTCTCTGGTACCTATCTTTCTTTCAGGAATAACTCGGTGCTTCCAGGAGCAGTTTTCTCTCATATCAACAGGGTTTAAATTATTAAAACATTTAAAGGCCATATTCTATAGGTGTGAAGTGTTTGAAGATTACCTATCTATGCAGAATACATTTATGAGGATCTAGAGAACCTAACTAACATAATTACAAGTATGACAAACACAGGTGACTTTAACCTGTAATTCTCAATAGTCTATACTTACAGGCAAGTGCTTCATATAAAAATAAACAATCTGTAAACAGATGTAAAGCATGGGGGCAATGACATCGAAATTATAACAGATATTTAAAAATATCTTGATCAGTGGTAGAAATGTATAGTGCAATATGACAAAATACCCTTAAATTGTATCAATATACAAAATATCTTAAGCAGATGTAGAAACATATTATGACAAAAATAAGTTTATATTTGTGTGCAAAATCATTGTATATATAAATAGGAACATATACAATATGACAAATATAATTTTGAATTTGTATCAATATACAAATTATCTTAGGAATACAAATAATAATTTTAGTTATGTATCATATACAATAATCTATATCAATATAAATTATCTATAATTGAATAGTTGTTAAAAATAGTTTACAAATAGATAAACTAATATACCTTGTTATCCTATCCTATCTATTCACCTTTTTTTATATACCAAAAGAGAGAGTCCTGAGTCTAACTTTTATTATTATGCTCCCAACACCATAATAACTTACAACTAACCCTGAGGGAAAAAAAATCTGTCCCAACTGTTGGGAAAGGGGGTGTGTGTCATTTTCTTAGAATTACTTCCAGCTGTTTTGGGGGTGAGAATGTCTCTATGGGGTCCTGTAAAAAAAGATAAAACAATGGTTAAGGCTCATGAGGACTAGCTATAACATGTGTAGCCAGTCTCTGGGTAGTAGGTAAGCCTTATCTGAAGTTCTGATTAGAGTGTTGTAAGAAGGTGAACCATCTCAGTCAGCCAATTTGGAGTTGTCTTGAGCAGTTTTAGTCCAAAGCCAACCCTTGAGTGGTGTTTATCGGCTTGATGGCATCATTATGAACCAGGTGGAATTGTTGGGCCCCATCTTCTTCCTGGAGACTTCAGAGATTGTTGTTAGAAAAATGTATTGTTCACTGTGGAAAACTTAAACACTGTTAATATCAAAACAGAAAATTTAGATTTTTGATATATATGCATTCAAAGAAAGGTACCATAGCGATGAAGACACGTATGGAGAGAAGTAGAATTTTGGGGAGTTAACAGAGTTTTCAAAAATAATAGTCCCTAAATTTTTGTTTTTGTTTTTTCTGTCCCTGCATATCAGATGGTGGACTGACATAAAAGATCAATTGAATACATATGATACCAACTCCTAGCCACATAAATCCACAGAGGGTCCAAGAAAGCTGAAAAAAGTTTCAGAAGACAGAGTCAGATGTAGCTTCCAGACGACTCTCAAGCAGGTCAGGTACTTGCAGCATACAGACAGTTGAGGACTTGAGAAGCCTGTATGCTACTGGGGCGGGAGACTGATATGGGAGGGCCTTCTATACATGTGTTGTTTTATTGGTTAATGAATAAAACTGTTTTAGCCTACAGCAGGGCAAAATATAGCCAGGCGTGAAGAAATATATAGAGTAGGTGGAGTCAGAGAGACAACATGTAGCTGCCAAAGGAGACAGACATCAGTCAGAACCTTACCTTCTTGCATCTCTGATGGGATTGAAGAATAGATAGTCATAATTTACAGTTTTCCTTGTTACCAAATTCAGAAAAGAAATGTATATAAGTAATATAAAGTTTATAAGGTTGAGAAACACAAAAGTTTAAGTTCTTTATCTAAGAAGAAATTTTAAGGTCTAAAAAGGTACTTTTAGGATGGTAATACAAGTTATGAAACAAAGAGGTTTAGGTGTAACGCTTTGGGCTCACTAAGATAGGATAGATGATAGAGTAGCTTCTCTGAATTTTCCAAATACAAATGGAAAAGACATTGTGAATGTAATCCTAACTTGATAGTTGTTCTTATTATATATTGTTTTACTGTGTTAGAGTCAAAACCTTTCCATTTTATTTAAACAAAAAAGGGAAAATCTTGTGGGATAATCATTTTGTACACTGTGAAGATGTGTCTTTGCAAGGTACCTTCTGATTAGTCTAATGAGCCGAATGGACAATAGCTAGGCAGGAGAGGACAGGGGTATTTCCAGAAAGAGAGGAGGAGAAGATGAATCTAGGCATAGAGAGATGTCAGCAAGACAAGGACCAAGTCAGACATACAGAATGGAAGAGAGGTTTAAAAAAGTCATATAGCAGAATGCAGATTAATAAAAGCAGGTTAATTTAAGTTATAAGAGCCAGTTAGGGACAAGCCTAAGCTAAAGGCCAAGCTTAATAATTAATAAGATATCTCTGTGTCATTATTTGTGGACTGGCAGTAGCAATGAGAAAGTACTACCACAAGGGAGTCTGTGACTGACACTGCCTGGATGTCTAAGAACTAGTGGTGAGACAGCCCAGAGATCTACAGAGCAAGTTCCAGAACAGCCAAGTTTAGGCAGTGAAGGAAACCATCGAAAACAGAAAGCTGGTGAATATATAATTGAATGAGGGGGCCATGTTCCAGTCCCAGAAAACAGCAGACAGACCTTGGCAGCTTTGGCCACATGATTCTGGCTTTAGAATCAGGATAGAGGGAAGGGATTATGGAATCTCATTCTGCAACTAAGGAAAGCTGCTGAGGCCAGGCATGTGTCAGAGATGTTCCTGCATTGAGGCCTTGAGAGGCCATTGTGTGAAGCTGTGAAGGTGAATCCTGGATTGCCTTGAAGACCCCAAGATGTTGAAGATGCCAGAGTCACGGGATATCTGCTGAGGAAAGCTGCTAACAGGGAATAGAACCAGCCAAAGAGAAATAACTGTGTTTTAGTCAACAAAGCTTAAAGGAGTTGTATATCTGAAGAATGTTTTGACACCAGACATGGAGATGGAGAATTTGGAGTTTGCCTAGTTTTCAGTCTTTCTTTGGTTTAGTATTTCCTCACTATCCTTCCTTTCCTCCTATTGGAATATTAATGTTCATCTGTGCCATTATATGTTAGAAGTGTGTGATATGTTTTCCGATTTTTGATTTTATAGGAGATTACAGTTAAGAGATTTTGTGAATCTCAGAAGAGAACGTTGGACTTTTAAACACTGTTAAGACTGTGATAGACTGACTATGAGTGCTTTTGAAATTGAACTAAATATATTTTGCATTATAATGTGGCTTCAAGCCTATGGGGGGCCAGGTGGTTTGAATAGGTATGGGCTCTCATAGACTCATATGCTTGAATACTTGGCCCAAGGGGAATGACACTATGAGGAGGTGTGGCCTTTCTGGATGAAGTATGTCACTGCAGGGCAGGCTTTGAGGTCTCATATGCTCAAGCTGCACCCAGTGTAGCTCACAGACTCCTCTACTGCCTGTGTTTTAAGATGTAGAACTCTCAGCGACTTCTCTAGCACCATGTCTCCCTGTGTGCTACCCATCATGAGGATAATGGACTAAACCTCTGAAACTGTAAGTCAGCCCCAATTAAGTATTTTCCCTTATAAGAGTTGCCATAGTCATTGTGTCTCTTTACAACAACAAAACCCTAAGGAAAAAAAAAACTTTAGTTTTATGGTTGTTTTCAATTTCTCCCACATAATGGTTACCAAGGGTGGAAATGAGGCATCATAAGGTCTCTCATGACTGCTTCCTGTTGATTTTGTGGGTGTCATCAGGTCTCTTGATAGTACTTTTGGCTGATTTTGTGGGTGTCAGAGAGTTGAGATGCTTAACCACGTCCTGAGGTAGCTGATTACTTTTGTGTTTTTTTTTTTCTGGGCTCTGTGTAACTGGCTAGCTGATAGCTTGGACCTCACAAAATGCTGGAAAGGCAGAAAATTATGTCTGGAAAAATTTTAGATCCTGGTGATTAAGAGAGACGAGTCCCAAGATGGAAGATAGAGGATTTTTTTGGGGGGGGGAGTGGATGAGGGAATCTCCCAGGGGTTCCCAAGACCAGGAATGATAAGGGAAGAATTAAATGATACTTATTCTGGGCAAGTCTGTTTCCATTAGATAGGTCCAATTGGCTCCCTGGAGCTTATGAAAAAAATGTTTGAAAAGAAATAAATTTTAGACATATTAAAATTTAGGATTACGATGGTATATTGTTGGAATGGAAGATGGTGGTGGGGAAAGAAGGGAGAAATTGTTGAAAGGATAATTATTAGGCCCCTTAATGTTTTATCTGAAGCAAATCTTGAGACACTTGTTCTCTTTAGCATCATGGTGTTACCTTAACATCCAGGAGACACTGCTGCAGTCAGTGATAAACCTGTTATGTTAAAGTCTGTTTTGTGAGTTTTTGGAGTCTGGGGCTGTGAACGTCACCAAACTCGTTATTGTTTCTTACCACCTGGACTTTTGGCAATCCTTGTACTGCCAGCTCTATGTTTAATGATGGTCCCTGTAACAACAGCTGAGTAGTTAACTGGAAATTTAACTATGACATTGGAAATAGAGAGAAGTTGGTAAAGTAGCTAGGAGAAAGAGGAAGAGGGAGAGTATATGCAGGAATGAGATGGGAAATAATTAATATTAGGTTGAGGTAGGAGATTCGAGATATTAAGGGATGGACAGGATTGGAAAGTGAGTGTGGCATCTTCTACTAGTGCCACCTGGAGGTCCAAAAGAAAAGAAAAAGGAAAGAAAAATCTGAGGCAGGTTGCCCAATTATGTTTTTAGCTAAGGGAAGCAATCCAGAGATAAATGTCAGCGAAGGGCTCAACCATAGCCATGAAGGCCATGGTTGGGGCTGGTCCCCCATTTCTAGGAACACCAGAAGATTTCTGGGAGCTCAACAGTCAATTCCTTGGGTTCAGAGAAATGGTTAAGCTGACCAGAATGGGGAAACTCACCAATTGAAACCAGTGGTGTGCACAGAGGTCACGCTCAGGCAGATGGAACAAGTATCCGGTTCTGGGTCCCAACCCTGGGAGAGGGGCGGGAGAATCTCCCGAATCTCATGGCACCAATGAAATTACCTGGCATGAGTGAGAAGGAAACACGAAACACACTACAAACACACGTAGGAGTTTACTAGGGGGAGGGGGGTTACAGGCCTGATGAGGTCAGTGTACAGAGAGAGAGAGAGAGAGAGGAGCTGAAGATGATGTGGCTGTGTCATACGCAGATGACAGAGCTCACGAATGCACACAAGGGTTCATGCAGCTGTGTCATATGTAGATGATGCAACCATGCTGCACGTGGGTCATGCCTGAGGACTTCTCCGCACATGCATGGCCCTGGAACCTAGAAGTGTCAGCCATATTGTGGCTGAAATAGTAACAGTATTAAGTAACATTATTAGCTTTTAGATTAGTGGAAGCTAGTGGTCAGCTAGTATATCACAAAAGAAGTATGTGATAGTCACCAAAAGGGAATGATTGGCTGTTGGGGGATCTAAAGTTAGTCCAGGATAGCTTAGCTATGGATATACAGCATTTCAATTCTCCACAAAGTTCAAATTAGTCAGTCAATCTTAGAGAATCATTAGCATAAATGCGGCATTCCACCTAAGAACTTCAGTTTACATTTATTTTGAAAAAAATTCTAGAAGGCTTGGAACAATCCTTAGTTTTCTGATCAATGATTAGAGATAGCTTTGATGGTTTAAATAAAGCCTTTCAGAATTCCATGTTACCATAAAAAGTGATAAATGCTATATTTAGGAAAACTTTTACTGTTCCCAAACATGAATAACAATTTCATGGATATTAAACACTGTGTTCTAAATTTTCTTCCTTTATAACTTGGAAACCTTCCTCCACTTTCCTGTTGAACCCATTTGCTGTTGAAAATCCTGATGACATCTGATACCTGTTTCCTGGCATTTAATTGGTCAGTCTAAATTGGTCAGAATAAAATTATTCTTTTATGTTCTTAAATTTTACTAAAACTTGTGGTGGTTCATTTCTGGAATCACTTAGGCAGGATGTTTTAATAAAGGATTATATAAATTACATTGTTCTGAGGCATGTCTACAAGGGGTTTTCCTAATTGGGTAATAAAGGTGGGAAGACCCACCCTAAGTGTGAGTGGCACCATTTCATGGGCTGGGCCCTGAACTGAATGTAAAATAGAGCTGAGTAAACATACCACGACTGTACCCTGAGAGTACATGAGTCAGAGGGGCAAGTTCCTTCAGTATGGGAGCAGACCTGGTTTGCTTCAAAGCAGTGAAAGCAGGTGAGTATCCTCCCAGTTCTTTTTGTGCCTTGTTTCCCCACAATGCTGCCTGGTTACTTTCACCCCAAGCAGTTGGCTTTCTCCCATGTGCATAAGTCAATTAAAAACCACTTAGTTCACTGCGACTGGGATTCCTCTGTTTTCAGTTTCTCCTAAGATTGCTCTCTCTCCATGAAATAAACAGTCATTGCTACTTTACCATCTTGATCAGAAACTGAGAAGAAATCACAGCCCACCCATCTCCACATTGCCCTGTCTTAGTTGCTTCCCAACCTCCTAAACTCTGCTGCTCTTATGTCTGCCTTGGCTACTTGCCACTTTACTGATGTTGCTCCATTCACCTTTCAATGTCTGCAATCTTCACCCAACACCCCAGTGAGAATGACTGCAGTGCATCACAACACACCTCAGAGTTGCAGGTGGGACTAAGGATGTTAAAATGGGAGATTATTCTGGGTAATCCTGGCAGGCCCTAATATAATCATAAAAGTCTTTGTATAGAAAAGCAAACATGTCCAAGGAGAAAGAAGGTCCAATGAGGATAGAAGAAGGGAAAGAAAGATTATGTAATGTAGAAGTCAGGCCAACAAATGTGGGCAACCTATAGAACCTGGAAATGCAAGGAAATAGGCTGTGCCAACACCTTGGTTTTAGTCTGTAAATCTCATTTTGAAATTCTGATCCCAATAATTATGAGAAAAAACTTGTGATATTTTTAATTTGGGTGATTTAAAAAAATCTTATTAGGAGACTAATATAACTCAACAAAAATTGGAAAATGAATTCATGTGAAACAGTTTATTTGCAAATGCCTTTAATTTATGATGGGGTTGTGTTCCAATATACCCATCACAGAATGAATATAATGGACATTGAAATACATTTAACCACTCCAACATACTGAACATTGTAACTTGGACTTGTTTACTTCGCATAAACTCATAGCACATTATTCTATGATTAGAAAATTCACCTGACACAAAGCTTATTTTAAAAGACTTTGTGCCTTCTGTACATATACATGGGGGATTTTGGCATGAAATGTAAAAGCACAGAACAGTATCCAAACAATGCTGGCAACAGCACTTTACTGCATTGTTAGTTGCCTTCCCTCATGATTTTAGGCTGATCTGGGGTTGCAGCTCTCCCCATGCTGAATCTCAAAGAGTCTTACCACAAATCCCTAGCTTAGGAAAAGGTCAAATCAAACATAGCATATCTCTTTGACATCTTCACACCATCATAAGGCTGACAAATCTTAAGTGAAACCATGGCAAGTGAGGAGAGTTCTGAGTGTGTCTATCCGAATACAAGACCTCTGAGCCACCCCTCCCCTTTGCAGAAACCTAATCAGAGTTATGAATAGTTGTCATCTGTAAGGGGTTAGTTACAAGTTGTTACAGGGTTTGGGAAGGCATAATTATGGTTAGATTCAGAAATTTCATTTGGAATAGAGAAAAGGGGATAGATAGGATAGGACAATAAAGTAGATTATTGTATCTACTTATAAACTAAAATAGCAACTATCAGTTTTAGCCCCTAATTTGCAATGGTATGGATTCTTGTATGTCGATACAAATGTAAAATTATTTTCTATTCCTGTTTAAGATAATTTGTATATTGATTCAAATTCAAAATTATATTTTTCATATTGTATATATGCTTATACTTCTGTTTAAGATGCTTTGCATATTGCTGTAAATTAGGGATATTTTTGCCATATCTTACTACACATGTCTACCTTGATTGAGATATTTTTGTATATTGTCGCAAGTTTGAGGTCATTGTCCTTATACTGTACATCTGCTTAGATTGCTTATTTTTATAATGTGAAACTTTAGTCTCTAAATCTACATAGGTTATTAAGAATTACAGGTTAATAGTCGCTCATATTTGTCATACTTATATTAGTTAGGTTTTCTAGATGCACAAAGATATATTACATAAATATAGGTAATCTTCAAACACTTTAAATACCTATAGAATATAGCATTTAAATGTTTTAATAACTTAGAATTCTGCAAACATGAGAGATGACTGCACTTGGCAGCACTGATATCTTCCCGAGAGAATGATGGGCACCAAAGACACTCCTTATGGAGCTTGTTTTCTTCCTGGCAAAACTGGCCTATTGGGCAAAGAACTGCCCTTGCCTTGACTGCTGACAGTAAGAACACTGCCAATCCAGACAAGCAGGATACAAGAAAAAGCAACTGTTAAAACTTGCCAAAACAGGGTAGGACAGTCTTTCCAATTTTCTTGCTTCTGAAAATGGACCTTCCATGGTGGATGAAGGATCAATGTCATCGCTTCCCATTGTATCTGTGAGTGTGTGTGTGTTCCCTATTTTATCCCTTAATAAATAAGTTTTTCTTCCTCAGCATCCACAGATTTCTGGCAATAACTGGCCAATGGCTGTAAATCCAGCTACATTTCCTTCTGTCTTTCTCTCTTTTACACATGCTCTTTCCACACTCTCTGAATCCTAGCATGCATAGAATAGCATAAAGACCATCAGAAGCTAAACAGGTTCTAAAGTCATATCCCTGGAACTGAATTATGAGCCAAGTAAACCTATTTTTAAAAAACAACTGGCAGTCCCCACTAGTCTACAGGCAGGTGAGAGAACAGCCTCCAGGCTGTGTCCCCCACCACCATGCACTGGACTCTATCCCTCTAAGACCCATGCTATCACCTAATTCCACACACCTGAATATCCTGCCCATGGCCAGCTCTCCCCCCTATAACAGCAAGACCTGAACATTCCAATGTAGCTGAAACACAAGAATACAAATATAAACATTACTTTATGAAGATGATAGAGGCTCTTAAAGAAGAAATAAAAAATTCTCTAAAAGAAGTTGAGGATAAAACAAACAAAAAATTGGAAGAAATCAATAAATTCTGCAAAGAAAGTCAAGAAAAAAATGAATCAAGCAGGTGAGGGAAATGGTTCAAGACTTAAAAACTGAAACAGAAATAATAAAGAAAACACAAACTGAGGGAATTATGAGAATAGAAAGTCTGGAGAAGCAAACAGGAACTACAGATGCAAGATTCATCAACAGAATGCAAGAGATGGAAGAGAGAATCCAGGCATTGAAGATACAATAAAGGAAATAGATCCATCAACCAAAGAAAATGTTAAATTCAATAAATTCCTAACACAAAACATCCAGGAAATCTGGGACACCATGAAAAGATAAAACCTAAAAATAATAGAAATAGAAGAAGGAGAAGAATCCCAGTTCAAAGGCACAGAAAACATATTTTAAAAAATCATAGAAGAAAAATTTCCCAACCTAAAGAAGGACATACAGCTAAATAGGCTGGATAAAAAAATATCTCCTCATCATATAATAATAAAAACACTAAACATATAGACTAAAATAAGAATTTTAAGAGCTGCAAAAGAAAATGGACAAGTAATACATAAAGGCAAATCTTCCAACCCAACCCGACTATTCAATGGAGACTCTAAAAGCCAGAAGGTCCTGGACAGATATTTTACAGACACTAAGGGGCCATGGATGCCAGCCCAGACTACTATACCCAGCAAAACTTTCAATTGACATAGATGGAGAAAACAAAGTATTTCATGACAAAACCAGATTTAAACAATACTTATCCACAAATTCAGCATTACAGAAATTACTAGACAGAAAACTTCAACCTAAGAAACTCAGTTACATCCATTACAACACAGGCAATAGATAATCTCACAAAAGCAAAACCCAAAGAAAGGAAACACACATACTACCATCACCACCACCAAAACCAAAATAATAACAAGAATTAACAATTACTGGTCAATAACATCTTTTAATATCAGTGGACTCAATCCACCAATAAAAAGACTCAGGCTAACAGAATGGATATGAAAACAGGATCCATCCTTCTACTGCATATAAGAAACACACCTCAACTTCAAAGACAGACATTACCCCAGAGTAAAGGGTTGGGAAAAGATTTTCCAATTAAGTGGACCTAAGAAGCAAGTTGGTGTAACTATCCTAGTATCTAACAAAATAGACTTCAAAGTAAAATTAACCAAAAGAGATGGAGAAGATCATTTCATATTAAACAAAGGAAAAGTCCATCAAGGTGAAGTCTCAATTCTGAACATCTATGCCCCAAACACAAGGGCACCCACATTTGTAACAGAAACATTACTCACATACCAGTAGTGGGAGACTTTAACACCCAATTCTCACCACTGGACAGGTCTGCCAGACAGATACTTAACAGAGAAACAAGGAAACTAACAGATGTCATGACTCAGATGAACTTAACAGACATCCATAGAACATTCGACCCAAACAGAAAAGAATATATCTTGTTCTCAGTACCTCATAAAACCTTCTCTAAAATTGACCACATACTCAATCATAAAGTAAATCTCAGATATAAAAAACTGGAGTAAATCCTTGTATCTTATCAGACCACCATGGATTAGAGTTAGAGTTTAACAACAACACAAACTACAGAAAGCCTATGAATTCATGGAAACTGAACAACTCTCAACTGAACCATCACTGGGTCAAGGAAGAAATAAGTAAAGAAATAAAAGACTTCCTAGAATTCAGTGAAAATGGACACACAACATACCCAAACTTGTGGGATGCAATGAATGCAGTGCTAAAAGGAAAATTCATAGCACTATATGCCCACATAGGAATTTGGGGAAATCTCACACAAGCAACTTAACAGCACACCTGAAACCTCTAGAACAAAAAGAAGCAAACTCACCCAGGAGGAGTAGATAGCAGAAAATAATCAAACTCAGGGCTGAAATCAATAAAATTGAAACAAAAAGAACAATGCAAAGAATCAGTGAAAAAAAAAAGAGTTGGTTCTTTGAGAAAATCAACAAGATAGACAAACCCTTATCCAAATTAACCAAAAGGCATAGAAAGAATGTCCAAATTAACAAAATCAGAAATGAAAAGAGGGATGTACAAACAGATTCCAAGGAAATACAATGAATCATTAGGTCATACTTCAAAACCCAATACTCTAAAACTTGGAAAAATCTAAAATAAATGAACAACTTTCTAGATAGGTACCATATACCAAAATAAAATCAAGACCAATTTAAATAGAATTATAACCCCCTAAGGAAATAGAAACAGTCATTAAAAGTCTCCCCACCAAAAAAGGCCAGGACCAGATGTTTACAGCGCAGAATACTATCAGAATTTCAAAGAAGAGCTAATACCAATACTCCTCAAATTTGGCATTGATTATTGCCAAATTCTTTTTTCTTCTTCTTTTTTTTTTTTTTTGGTTTTACGAGACAGAGTTTCTCTGTGTAACCGTCCTAGCTGTCCTGAAACTAGCTCTTGTAGACCAGGCTGGCCTTGAACTCACAGGGATTTGCCTGACTCTGCCTCCCGAGTGCTGGGATTAAAGGTGTGCCACCACTGCCTGGCTCCAAATTCTTTTTATGAGGCCTCAATTACCCTCATATCCCAATCAAACAAAGACACAACAAACAAAGAGAATTACCGACCAATGCATGAACATTGATGCAAAAATACTCAATAAAATACTGGCAAACCGAATCCGTGAACACATCAAAAACAAATCATCCAACCGTGATCAAGTAGGCTTCATCCTATAGATGCAAAACTGGTTCAACATATGAAAATCCATCAATGTAGTCTACCATATAAGCAAACTGAAAGAAAAAAACCCACATGATCATTTCATTAGATGCTGAAAAGGCCTTTGACAAAATCCAACACCTCTTCATGATAAAGGTTCTGGAGAAATCAGGGATACAAGGAACATACCTAAACATAATAAAGGCAATATATAGCAAGCTGACAGCAAACATCAAACTAAAATGAGAGAAACTCAAAGCCGTTTCACTAAAATCAGGGACAAGACAAGTTTGTTCACTCTCTCCATATCTATTCAATATAGTACTTGAGGTTCTAGCTAGAGCTATAAGGCAACAAAAGGAGATCAAGGGGATACATATTGGAAAGAAAGAAGTCAAATTTTCACTTTTGCAGATGATATGATACTGTACATAGTGACCCCAAAAATTCTACAAGGGAACTGCTATAGCTGATAAACACATTCAGTAATGTAGCTGGATACAAAATTAACTCAAATAAATCAGTAGCCCTTTTATATACAAATGATAAATGGGCTGAGAAAGAAATCAGAGGAACAACACCCTTTATAATAGCCACAAATAATATAAAATATCTTTGGGTAACATTAATTAAACAAGTGAATGGCTGATATGAGAAGAATTTTAAGTCTTTGAAGAAAGATATTGGAGAAGAGATCACAAAAATGAAAAGATCTCCCATGCTCATGGATTGGTAGGATTAACATAGTAAAAATGGCAATCTTTCCAAAAGCAATCCACAGATACAATGCAATCCCCATCAAAATCCCAACATAATTATTTGCAGACCTTGAAAGAACAATACTCAACTTCATATGGAAAAACAAAAAACCCTGGATAGCTAAAATAATCGTGTACAATAAAGGAACTTCTGGAGGTATCACCATCCCTGACTTCAAGCTTACTATAAAGCTATAGTAATAAAACAGTTTGGTATTGGCATAAAAACAGACACATGGATCAATGAATCTAATCAAAGACCCTGACATAAGTCCACACACCTATAAACACCTGATCTTTGACAAAGAAGAAAAAAATTATAAAATGGAAAAAAGAAAGCATCTTCAGCAAATGGTGCTGACATATCTGGATATCAGATACTGTAGAACTGGAGTTAGAAATGGTTGAAAACTACCACGTGGATGCTGGGAACCAAACCCAAGTCCTCCGAAAGAGCAACAAGTTCTCTTTTTTATTTGTTTTTAACAAATTTATTTATTCATTTATTTTACATACTGGCCACAGTTTCCCCTTCCTCCTCTCTTCACAGTCCCTTCCCATCAACTCTCTCTGTTACCACCACCCAATCCACTCCTTAACAGGCCCTGAATCCTATCAGAGAGTGATTGATTATCTCCATTAACAGTCATGCCACTACTACACCCGTGGACATATCTTGACTGACAGGTTAGTACTGAAGTTTGTAGGACTCCGAGTTGGTTAAGACTTGACTCCTTGTCTCTCCCAGCAGCCTATGTAGCACCTTTTAGCACTATGAAATCCAGCCAGCAAGAAGTAAGTTTCCAGCTTGGGTCCAAATTGTTTTCTCTATGTTTTGCAATCAAAGTGTGTGGTACCTTCAGCAATATGGTCGTATAATCTAATTATGGAAGACAACCAAGAGGAAAGGTAAGAGTCTATATTTTAATTTTTTAAATTAGATTACAAAATAATGAACTTCATTATGACACTTTCATACACGTGTGTCATTACACTCGTCATACTCAGACCTTGGTAACCTTTTGTGTCAGTATCCATCACTCCAACTGGTTTTCTTTCTTTCCCCATTTATCACTCTTACCTTATAATGTCTTACATGTAATTTTGAAAATCTTGATTCTTTATATGAATGAAAACATGGCTATCTTTTTCCCCCATAGCCTCTATTATTACTTCACCTGCCCTCTAGTCTCCCTCTTCCCTCTAAAGAGTTCCCTTTCTACTTTGATGTCAAATATAAATGTAGATTCCACATGTAACAGAAAGCAAACAATATTTGTCTTCCTGACTCTTATTTTTCTTAACATAATAATTTGTTTCCATCCATTTTTTTAATTGTATAGTTTTACTCTCTATTCATATTATATACCTGATACACAAATATCGGTCAATATTGAAAACTAAAACTTCATTTACCCACACCACTGCTCTCCCTATGCTCACACTTGCATTCTTTATGAAGATAAGGAATTATTTTTCCAAAGAATAACAAAGGGCTTTGGGAAATGACAAAAGAGGCAAGATGTTGTAGATGTTCCTCCCTGGACAATCAGAGAGAACCAGGATTGATGGTCCTCCTCCAGTCTCTGACATACAGGATGCTATTTGGTGCAGTAGGACCCTGAAAAGAAGCAGTGCAATTAGAAAAAGGAAAATGTAAATCTGCCTTTACATCAAGAAATGTAAAGACAGACTTATTCTCAGCACTCATCATAGCTTCCTGATCCTCTCCCATAAAACTATATCTGTGTGGTATTGAAACGGTAGGGGTGACTCTGGTTTTATAGTGGAATTCACAGTGTGTGGTCTCATTCTGTAATCTGAAGCCATTGGAAGTACTTGGTTGTGGGAAGAGAAGAAGAGTCTCCTCTCTGGGACACAGGGGGGCAGTTGCTATTTTAAATGGCATAGTATTTTGAGATTGTTTCCATTAGACATCAGCCGTGTGAGTTTCTGATAAAGAACAAGTTTACTCTAGCCCTACCTTTCCCCTCTGCTTTCCATCATAAATAACAACACCTGGCCAGACGCAGGTCTTTCATGTTAGACTTCCCAGCCTCCAGAACTGGAAGAAAGAAATCTCTACTCTCTATAAATTGTTGACTCCCCAGCGTCCTGCTGGAACAGTACAAAACATACCAACACACAACCCATCTGGAATTCATCTGAGGAACTGAGGATTTCACCTACATGAGGGATCACAAGAAATGAGAGATTTTAGAGATGTGTTGGATTTTTTTTTAAAGAAGGCAACTGTGAGAGAGACATATGGTGAAGAGAAAGGGAGGAGGGAAAAGAACATTGCATCATCTGTGTGGGTGTCTTGTGGTAAGATCCAGGATGAATGCTATTGCCCACCTACGTGCTGCAAACTGTGTGGAGATTTGAGCTTACTTCTCTTTCTGTGTGCCTCTTACTCCGCCTCATTGATGGGTGTCAGTTCCAATGGTTCTGTCGTTGTTCAGCCATCAGGTCCAGCTCAGCTCGGATTCCAAACCTTTGCTAATTCTAAGAGTCTATTTTCTCTGTCATTGCTCCAACATCACTATGGTAACAGTTATGGCACAGACTGTGAAGCCCTTAGCAGAACTAAAGCACATCCTGTGGACCAAGGAGAACATCAGATGTGCTCATGATACGTGGACGTGTGATCATAATTGCTTCCTGCTGGCCAGTCTGGAGAATGACAAGTGACTTTCTTTCTGAGCTTCATTCAATTTCACATACAGCCAACCACTTGCTTTCCATGCAAAGAACTGTGGCAGAAACGCTGAGGTTCATCTCCTTGCAGAGATGACATGGTGCATATATTCTTTGAAAGGAAGTAAACAATGCATTAGAATTCAGGGAAGTAGAATTTGCTTTTTCTCAACCGTCTCCTACCAAAGGCGTCAAGCTTTTCTGGTATCTTTAAACACTCAAATGAAGGTCCAGAAGACACCCGTTATCTTCCCTTCATGAAGAAGGATACCCAGACATTAAGCAACTTGCCAAACCAGAAATCCAAATTAGCAGCTAGCTGCTCTTCTCTGTCGCCTTTCTCTCCTAAGCCTCTTAAGACTTCCTACTCACCACCATCTACCTGTCTGTCTCCATTTCCCTCTACCATCTTCTCAACAGGACTTAAGGTGACTTTGAGAAACATCCTAGATAATGAACATTGTGATGGGCTGACAAATCCCCTGGCCCATCCATTGCCTAATCCCCACCAAGCTCTGCATACTTCAGCTCCCACAGTAATGTGATTATGCTGAAGACCTTGAGAAGAAGATGATCCTGGATCATCCAGGCGGAGCCAGTTTGATCACTACAGTGCTCCTACATAGGAGGCAAGAGAGCCAGAGTTCTAACAGAGGGAAGTACGGGGTTAAAGCAAAGCAAGGTAGGTGGTTAGCCAACAAGGAACATAAGTAGGCTCTGAAAACTGAAATTGAAAAGGATGAGGAAACGGATTCCCTTCCAAGAACCTCCAGAGAAGAAACAGTCTCACCAATATCTTCTTGACTTTGACTATTGAGAGTAAAATTGGACTTTTAACTTTCAGATCTTGAAGTAATAAATGTGGTTCTTTATATTTATTTATTTATTTGGAGTGTGTGTGCTTGTGGCAGAGAACAACTTGTGCTTTTCTCCTTCCACCATAGGAGCCCCGGGGATCGAACACAGACCATCAGGCTTGGCAGCAAAATGCCTTTGCCCTTTTGTCCAGAGTCATCTGTGTTCTGCAGATATTAAAATTATGATAATTTTTATGGCTGAAGTAGGAACAAGATGCAAGGAAGGACACTGATTAAGCAAATTTCAAGAGATAAAACAAAGAAACGAAATATGATTCTGAATTTGTTCCTGAAGTAGACTTTTTTCTTTCGTTTACTAAAAAGGATATTAATGAGAAAATGAATGGGATTTAAACACAAGCTATGGATTAGGTGCATAGCTTTTCAAGGTTAATTTTCTAATTTTGAGACTTGTACTGGGATGGTGCAGGCTGCCTTTGTGTTTATAAAATAGACATGGAAGGATTTAGGGGGAAGGGCAGATCTCCAAGTTAATCTCAGGTAGGCACCCTTCCACACAGAAATATTAATAAAATATGCAAGTAAAGATAGAGTCATAATACCAATCTGGTACGTTTTCTCCTTTGGACAGATTGGCCCATGTACATACATACACACATATGTGTTTTCTTAATCTGAAATTACGTTTTTTAAAAAGTTATTTATGTACTTAACTATAAATCAATATCAAATTCCACTCAATCTAACAGTTTCACCAGAATGTGATTGCAACCCCACTGTGATTTGGCAAACTTTCCTAAGGATTGGTAGACAAGCTGCAGAGAGACCATCTTATATCTGCATTCTGCTCTTCAAATCCCATCCAACACTCCTGTGCCCCGACAGCCTCCTCTGCTCGACACCCTTCAGCATGGGCTAATGCTCCTCTTGTTCCCGTCAGACCCAAACCTGCAGTCTGTAAAGGCAGCTGTTTCTCATCCAACTCTGACAAGAAGAAGCACCCGGTGATTCAGATGTCAAGGTTACGGTCTTCTTTGTTTAGAAATGATGGCTCAGAACATTGTCTTCATGGCTGCAGTCTTTTCTAGGACCATCAAACAGAATCTGTGAGACTTGTCATCATTTTAGAATCTTATAACTAAGAGGGTAGCATTCAGACCATTGTTCCTTCATTGTATTTTACGAGCCATGAGGAAAATTTACATTTAAACGTTTTTTTCTTTTCAACTATTGCCCTCCCCATTTATGTGGAATTTAAATAGCTACCATATTGTTTTCAGAAATGCTAGAAAAGCCAACTATAGTGGCTTACTCCTGCAATCCCAGCACTGCAGAGCCCGGGCGAGGAGGATGGCTGTGAGTCGGCGTCCAGGCTGAGCTGTCTTTGGCGCTCCAGTCCAGCTACAGCTGCAAAGGCAAGATTCTGTCTCAGAAAAACAAACAAACTGGAGAAAATTAGGAATGACAGGAGATTATAATCTAAACTGGTTTATTAATTTGCCATGTGATGCACACGGAATTCAACTCTGCCCTCGTCCCATCATCACTCTGTAACTTGTTTCCCAGGCATTGAGAGCTCTGTATATTTCAGATGTCCACACTCCCTGTCAGTTGATTCATTGGTGGACTAGCTTTTTCAGGGTGATGCTACAGAAGTTCTGTATCTCCACTGTCATGGACTCAAAGTTTAAGCCTTCTTTTAGAAAAAAATATTACTTTATGATGTGCATGTGTATAATAAAACGTAAATCACATACTTTGGAAAACTCTCAGTTTGTGGGATAATAAAGGAAGCAGACATAAAACAGCAGTTAAACATGTGTGGTTTTATCTGCTATTAAATATGCCTAAATATGCAACTGAACATCACTATCTGCCTATTCTTCTGTCTGCATGATACATGAATAAAACAGACGCGCTAACCAGGCATGGTGTTGCACAGTTTTAATGCCAGCACTTGGGAGGCAGAGGCAGGTGGATCCCTGTGAGTTCATTGCCAGCCTGGTCTACATAAGGAGCTCCAGGCCAGCCAGCTCTACAATAAATAAATAAATGTTCCCAGTTTTATTTTAAGAGTTGGTGTATTCACGCATTAAACTCTCTGCAGATCTCTCTTATAAAATCCGGCCAGTGTAAAAGGAAACCGAAAAGCAGTTTGCAGGAGGCAGCTATTTGATAAACTGTGGACTAGCTGACTTCCTCCACATTGTGATGAACATAAACCACTTAAGAGAAGAAAAACAAGGGAGGGACTTGGGATCAGGTATAACTTTCAAAGGCCGGCTCCTGGCTACCTCACTCCTCCAAACAGGCCCCACATTCTGAAGTTTTCAGACCCTATCCACATAATGTCACCGGATGGGGACCAAGCGTTCAATGCATGAGTCTACGAGGACATTTCAGATTCAATCCATGATAAAATGTGGCAGATTCTGCTTGTGCTTTTGCTCTTGCTGGTTTCTTTCTTTTTTTTTTTTTTTCAAATCTTCACAGCTATTGAAGCAGCAGAAGTGGTTAACAAGCATGAGATGGTTGAAGACACAGCTCACTGCTAGAAGAGAGCTGAGGAATTATGGCAAGATGCTAGAAGCCAGATTCGCAATTGTAGTGTAAACTGTGGCCACCTCCCCTGCTGACTACTGAACTACTCGCTATTGGCAATGCCCCGGGCTAGATGGCCAACAACTAAACAACACCCTGACACACGTCAGAGAGGGTCTATGTTTGAAAGACAAGACCGCCTGGGGTAAGAGTCATACTTTCGCTTGCTGTGTGTGTGTGCAAGTGGGCATAGTTCAAACAGTTCCAAGCCAAATCCTTACTTAATCTGGACATCAGCTAGAAGTGGAAGGGCAGTTAGAAATTTAGATAGGGAACTGTAAAAACAAGAAAACAGAGAAACAAACTAAGTTCTGAAAACTTGATTTAGTTTGTGCTCAAATGTTCAGGTAATCACAAATCTACTCAAATACAGGAAAGACAACCTGGGGAGAGTCGGGGAGCTTATGTAAAAATAACGGAAGCTGGATGGAGAGAGGGTAAAAGGAGAGAAGAAAAATATCATCAGAGATATCAGCTATTGCAGAAGACACACAGTGTGAAATTTAACATGTGAGTCCAGGCAAGTATGTCTACTAGAACAAAACCCAATAGTCATCGGAGAAAACAGTAGAATTCAAAGTTGCTGCAACGGAGTACCAATAATGGCTAGTTTGCACTGTAATTCATTAGACACGTCTAGAAAAAGGAACAGAAGAGAGCTGGAATGACTGGTTTACTATCACGCTTTATAAAATTATTACCAAAAGCAGAGGCACTTTAATAAGGGTAAAAAATAGAACCGTCATGAGTGTGCATATACCAAATTATAGAGCAATAAAATATACGGAACAAAAACTTGAGCAGCTAAAGGAAGAATTAGATAAAAGCACAAACCTCATGGATCTTAACAGTTTCCCTAGGTGACAGAACTAAAACAACCAGTACCAAAGAAGAAACTGTAAATAGCACTATGTCTGACAGGGATCTAGCTGATGGTTTAAAATATGAAACCACCACGAAACCAAACACTTGCAGTACGAGCCATCTCTTCAAGACCACATGGAACACTCATGGTGAGCTTTATTCTGGACTGTTAAAGAAAAATTCTTCACAGATTCAAACAGGTGAGTCTTCTGATCTCAGAAGAACTGGAAAGAAGATACGGAGAGAAACACTACCAAGAAAGTTAAAAATACACGTCTAAACATATAAGTGAGACAAGAACAAGGAAGCTTAATCTAAAGCAGGTAGACAACCTTTCCTGTAGGTAGTTGGCTTACTCTGTGCTCACCTCAAGGCTTCTTCAAATGGACACATGCACAAAGAGCCATGCCCCCAGGGACACCGGTTCTGAACGGTTTCACTAATAGGAACTTGTCTCAAAAAGTCTGGTCTCACTTCAGCCCATATTAAGGGTACAGGCCATCAACAGCAACTGTTAAATTTTAATTTCCCGTTAAACTGCATTTCTTAGGAGACCAACCAGCCAGCTGGTGACATTCTATTGTGTATCTAATATCCTGGAGGAAGCAGCCGTTCAACCTGGCAGAATAGGCCATATTCTGGGTCTGTATTTTCCTTCCTGACCCGAAGTTCTTCAGAAGGTACTGCCATTATTTATAGACAGAAACAATGACTAATAGATTGTTTTGCTCTCCCATATTGTACCTTTGCCTAGAAGATCAAATTTAAATCAAAGGAAGTATGAAAGTTAACTATAACTTAGAATTCAGTGGTTTTAACACAAGATTTCATTGCCCAGGAGTTACTGACGGTACTAAGTGTTCTGCAGAAGACTCACATACGATGCGAGCTACAAGACAACAGTAAGAGCCATTGAAATACTACAGAACAATGGTTCTCATACTTCCTCATGCTGTGACCCTTTAATACAGTTCCTCATGCTATGGTGACTCCCAACCATAAAATTATTTCATTGCTACCTCATAACTGCAATTTTGCTACTGTTATGAATCATAATGTAAATATCTGATATGCAGGATACCTGATACGTGACCCCCGGAGACCGCTGCTAAAGAATCTAGCATATTCCTTAAAATAGCACTTACTGTATTGTGCCCTCTGCCTGTGGCTGCAATTCAGCCGCCCAGTGTGCTGGTGTTTTGAAAATGCCTTCATCAGATTGGCCTGTGGGCAAGTCTGTAGGGTATTTGCTTAATTAATGATTGACATGGGTAGGTCCAGCCCACTCTGTGGGCAGTGCCACCCCTCCGCAGGTGGTCCCGGGTTGTGTAAAAATGCAGGTTAGCAAATCTCAGAAAGGCAGCCACTGAGCAGCACCCTCTCCATGGTCTCTGCTTCATTCAGTTCCTGCCTCTAGGTTCCTGCTTTGAGTTCCTGCCTGACTTCCCTTCCTGATAGAGTAAGCGGTAAAATGAAATAAACTCTATTCTCCCCAAGCTGCCCTTGGTCATGATTGCTTATTTCTGTAGTAGAAAGCAACTAGAACACCCAGGAACAAGACGATGATCTCATTATTACATCAAATAACTGACTTAAGGAACTTCCTCCTTCTACCCTATAAATTGGTACCCAGTTACAGAAAGTGTAGATATTACTGCATAATTTCTAGTGGTGCCTTCTATTATGCAAATTCTTTGCACCCTAAGTATTTAAACGATAATTATCGGACAATACAACTTTACAACCACCAAAATTCAAATTTCCTATTATATGCACACCTCAAAATACTCATTTAAGTCCTGACCTAGGCAGGCAAACTGATGGAATTGGAAGCAATGAAAGGACCACAGAAAATGCCTTGTGGTGAGAGTCCTGGTGAAGCCAGGGTGCAAAGCTGGCTGTCACCTTCTCTAAGACACACACACACACACACACACACACACACACATTTTTTCCTTTCTTGAGTCATTACCTATGCTGTACCGGTGTCGCACTTCAGAGATTATTCTATCCCAGTGTACATATTTTTCTCCCATCTCCAGTTACATCTCCCAGGGGCTTTTGCATTTAAATAGAAAGCATTTGGGAGACTGAAGCCCATTTAGAAACAGAGAACTAGCTTTCTACTCAAACGCTTCCGCTAAAGGCAAGATGTTTCATTAAAATACATTGCCTCTGTGTGCCCACCTGATGGAATAAAACCTTGGCTTGTATTTCTCTCACAGAAGGGACAGTCCTCCCGTTCTCCTGACTTGGGGACGACCCTGCTTTTCCCTCGCTGCCCATCAGTTGGCGCTTTTTGCCTCCCCCACCCCTCAACCCCACCCACGATCCAGCTTTGGGGGCTGCAGTAGCTCCGCAGCTCGCAGGTCACATGGCCTGGCAGAGCTAGGGAAGCCCTGCGCCGCCGGAGCGGCTACGGGAGGAGGCGAGGCTTCTGCTGCTCCGGCCCGGCAGGGTTCTGCGAAGGCGCTTCCACCGAGATCTGCCAGCCTGGGCTTCGGCGACGGTGGGCTTGGCAAGCCAGGACGCAGACGACCGCCTCCACCGGGTAGGTTTCCTGTTCGGCTGGTGTCGCGGAGACGCGCCCCAACGAGGGGTCGCGGTGTAGGGGCGGCGGCAGGCGCGGGGAGCGGTGCCCAGGAGGCCTGCGTTCCCCGAGGTGCGCTCGGCAGGCTGGCTCGGCCGCGGCCCCGCCCTCGGTGCGTCTGCGGCACAGGGAGGGTGCGGCTCGCTTCCCTAAGGTCGCCCGCCCGGGCCCGGCTGTCACCAGGCCGAGGGATGCAGTCCCGGAGTCCCGCAGAGTCGGCCGGCGCGGGCAACCAGAGCGCTGCCGCCTAATGGCTGCCCGGGAGCGGGGGGCCCTCCGCGCGTCCTTGGTGGAGCGCGTCCTCCCGCGAAGGTGACCCGAGGAAGGCGCCCCTTCCAGCTCCTGGAAACGCCCGCGCTAGAAACGCCTCTGCGATGGACTTGAGCCATCTCGGCCTGCAGGTGGGGAAACTGAGGCTGGAGGGCAGCGGGGACTCCCCAAGGTCAGCGGCGACCACTAGGTGCTAGGCTTCGGGTTCTCCTTTAATCATCTTTTTCCCCAAAGTGATAGGATGGATGGGTGTGTCTCAGCCCTCGCGCTGGCTCTCGTGCCCAGGCGTTGCTCGTGCCGCACTGCGCTCCAGGAGGTGTCGTGGGGGCCCGAATCCCCATCCCCGCAGGTCGCTGTGACCTGGAATTTCAGGCTTGACCCTTGGTCTCTCCCCTGGGGACCACGGCGCAGCTTCAAAGATGATCTCACTATGCGGACCATCAGCAAAATCTGCAGGTGTGTGTGCCCTGAAGCGCACGCCTCTGTTTCCACAAGAGAAACCGTGTAAAGGAAATAGTTATTTGAGGGCACCTTTCTAGAGGGTCTTTGTGCCCCAACAAAGGTCAGAAGAGTAAGCAACGTGTGTCTTACGCTTAACATGAGAATCAGGAAAAAATAGAAATGATAATCATGAAGCAAAAAAAAAACAAAATAAAAATAAAACTACATGTTCTAGATTGATGAGATTCCGTTTATTTTAATTTTTTACATTTGAAGTTTTAGGTTAATAATGTAGAATAATGGCATATAGTTTTAATGTTGCTTTATCCCTAGAAATCAATGCTTAATTTCCAGTGTATTAGTCTTTTGCGTTTATATGGATGGAATATTCATTCTTTTCCCCATATTTTAATTGAAGTACATTTATTATGGTTTTCCTAGTTATAATTCTAAACACCCTTTAAAATACTTTCATCAATTTTTTAAAAATCGTGATGTTAGTTATCTGACTATGAATTTGTCAAAATTTTAAAATATACAATTAAATGGTACATTTTGTTTCAGTAAAGTGTGCCTCAATAAAGCTGCATTTTAGACAAGATCGGAGGCATTTAGGGTGCTATGACTGGAGACTAAAGTATTTTTTTAAAAGCCAGGAGAATTATGCTGGGTGATAAAAAATGCCTAATTAATAAAACATGTTATAAAGTCTATGGCACCAAAATACATAAAAATGCAAACAGCTGGGCATGGTGGCACAGGCTTGTATTAGGGAGTTTGAGAATCTCAAGTTTCAGGCTAGTCTGGGCTTCATAGCAAGGCCCTGTCTCAACATAATATGTAAGAATTAATATAACAATAATAAAAATCTGCAAACATAGAAATATAAGATAATATGTCATAAATGTAACCATTTAAATTAGGGATTAAAAGAGGATTTAGGTTTCTTTGTTTTTTTTTTTTTTTTTTTCAAGACAGTTTCTCTGTAGCTTTGGAGCCTGTCCTGGAACTAGCTTTTGTAGACCAGGGTGGCCTGGAACTCACAAAGATCCACCTGCCTCTGCCTCCCGAGTGCTGGGATTAAAGGCGTGTGCCACCACCGCCCGGCGATTTAGGTTTCTTTGCTGCTCTGCTCAGTGTCCATGTGCTTGGCACAAGACTCAGTGTTGAGTGAAATGTTGAGCACAGGTCATTGACATCATACATGTTCTTTGCAGGCATGTAGAAAGCCAGCAGGAAACCTCCTTCTCCCATGGCTCTCATTAAATTATACTTTCATTAAATTATATTCCCTATAAAAATAAAATGGTCACCTATGTGCATTTTCTTCAACATTGTCCTTCCCTTCCAATTATCCCCCCCCACACCCACACACTTTTATTACAAACAGAA
Organism: Ondatra zibethicus; assembly: GCA_004026605.1. Classification (NCBI taxonomy): domain Eukaryota; kingdom Metazoa; phylum Chordata; class Mammalia; order Rodentia; family Cricetidae; genus Ondatra; species Ondatra zibethicus. Next base: position 177,379 of record PVIU01000608.1, read on the forward strand.
TTTAGGTGAAAATACTGATTTTAAGTAGCATAGCTCATCATTTCTGCTAGGTGTATTCCTTGAAGGAGAATTGCTAACCCCTGTCAAAGGGGATACCCTGGTATTGTCTTCTAAGATTGCACCAATCTACATGCAAATGTGCATTTGCTGAGCCATATTGCTTCTTCTTGGAGTAAATTGAATTGAGAGTGTGTTATCAAGATTAGTTTTGGAAAAAGGACCATCTTTCTATTACCAAGTCTTTCTGGTAGAAATGTGTGCTATTTAGGCATTTAGTAATGACTTTTTGTTTGTTTGTTTTTTGAGACAAGGTTTTTCTGTAGCTTTTGGAGCCTGTCCTGGAACTAGCTCTTGTAGACCAGGCTGGCCTTGAACTCACAGAGATCCATCTGCCTCCTTTTGTATAACTTTATATGCATGCTCTGCCCATTTTATTTTTTTAATTTTAATTTTAAATTATTTGTAGGTATTCCATCTTTATTCCAGATATATTCCTTTTCTATTTTCCCAGAATTTTTTTAAAAATTATGTTAATGAAGTTTGGTTGATGGGATGAAATCATTTATTTTATGTATTTTATAAATGTGCACTGTGTACATCTTTTCAGAAGTAACCAGTAGTACCCTTTACACACATGTGCGTGCGCACACGCACACACACACACACCATGTATTAGTTTATGTTGTTATCTGCCGACCGCACCCTAAAAGGTTTTTTTGTTTGTTTGGTTGGTTTTTTGTTTTGCTGTTTCTGATGGTTTTCCATCTGATTTTCTAGGGCCTAGAAGTGGTAGTAGAGGTTGGATGAGGGCAAGGATCCTGGATTTACTTTTTACTACCGCATTCCAGAATCTTTGTTAACCACAGCAAATTTACTGTGCCTTGGCTTGTCCCACTTCAAAGCGGACTTAATAACTCTCATAGGCTGTTTATGCAGATCCACTCAATGCCGAAAAGAGTGCCGGGAGCATAAATGCCAGGCAGAGTTAGAGAGAAGTTGTTCTCTGCCCTGTGTGTGATTGGGCTCTGTGCTAGTCCCAGTTTATAGTGGAGGAATTATGAGCCATGGAGGCCAAAAGATTTAATGGGATCTTTTATTTGCTCAGCAGTCATTAAATCTCTTCTCTGGTAGAGTACTATGCTGGGCCTGTGATGCATATTGAAGATAAATCACAGCGAATGCAGTAAGAAGGGACTTGAAGGTCTGCTGCTTAACGTGTTGTGAGTAAAGCAATGAAACATTAGGCCTCATGGACAGTGTGTGGGCTTTGAGTTTCCTGCTTACAATTTGTTAGAATCTATTTTTCCATTAAAATGGGATTAATTGTACTGCTATTTGAAAGCTGCCTATTTGGTCTAAAGAAATGGAGTCAAGGGTCTAGCACCCCCTGGAATATGCAGTGAGAACTGAACAGATACCTACAAATAGATCTGCTCTGTATCTCAGAGTCCACATCCATGGATTCAACTCACTGTAGACCGAAAATATTTTTAAAAACTGAACATGTATGTATTTATCTTTATTGTCATTATTTCATAAATGATACAACACAGTTACTATTTAGAAAACATTGGCCTTCAGATAGGTATTAGAGCTAATTTAATGTATTTAAGAAGTACGTAGCTTGCATGTAAATGCTGACATTTTATATAAAGAATCAGAGCAGCTTCAGATTTTGGTATTGGTGTCCTGAGTGGTGGGGAATCCTGGAATCAATCCCCCTTGGGTACCAAGGTGGAAAATGACAAATAAGTGCTATGGGGGAAATTCATGTAATGCATCTTAATACGTGTAAGGAAAAGGCACTTAGATCAGGTTGGGGAAATCAGGTTGACTTTTGGAAGGGACGTGTACCTCTTGATCTGATTTTTCCTGATTGAGTTGGTGTCTGTGTAAAAAGGGTGCGGTGGGAAAGGTTTTTAGAGCTGAACTCTGAGGGATCTTGGCAAAGCATTTGGACTTTCTTCTGCAGACACAGGGGCATTATTATTGACCAGAAGACCAGAGTGCTCTTCTGACCCATGCAATCAGAGGATGGTAATGGAAGCTATTACCATCATTTGCAGTATCCCATCCAGTGCTGACGAAGGCTTCCACAGGCAGGCTCGTTTCATCTAAGTGATGTCTCCATAGTGAGATACTTACATTGTTTTGTTTTTAAAGCTAGCATGCATAGCACAGGTCTAGTTGTGGAATTTTCGTACTTTGTTCTTACTTGTCTTTAGACTCCATCACCTGCCCTTCTGCTCACCCTTGGCTGCTCTCCTTCCTCTCCCCAAGCCCCTCTCTATTCTCATGATTTACATTCCATTACCCTCTTTTTCCCATTCCCCTTCCGATATCTATTCCTCTTGAGGTACTCTTTCTGGTTTTATAACTCAACTGCCATGTAAATGCACGCACGCACACACCCTAAAGTATAGGATCTGCATACAAGAGAAAACATGGCACCTGTCTTTCTGAGTCTGGCCTAGTTGGCTTAATGTAATCATTTCCAGTTCAGCCTATTTTCCTGCCAGATGTCATTATTTCACTTTTCTTTATGGCTGAAAAAAAAATCTGTGTTCTGTGTACTATGTTTTCTTTATCATTTCATCTGTTGATGGACATGTAGCATGATTCCATTTCCTGCCTGTTGTGAACACACTGAACACACTACACCGAGGCGTATAGGTGTACAAGTATCTCCATGGCATGTCGACTTACAGTCCTCTGGGTTTGTACTCAAGAGTGGTACAGCCGTGTCATATGGTAGTTCTCTCTCTCTCTCTCTCTCTCTCTCTCTCTCTCTCTCTCTCTCTCTGTGTGTGTGTGTGTGTGTGTGTGTGTGTGTGTTTTAAGAAACCACCATTCTGGTTTCTGTAATAACTGCATGAGTTCACACTCCTACCAGCAGTAATTAATGGTTCTTCTTTCACCACATCCTTTCCAGCATTGCTGTCAATTTTTTGATGTTAGCCGTTCTGATTAGAGTATAATAGAATCACTAAGTTTTGTTCAAGATTAATTAAATATTATTTTATGTGTATGACTGTTTTGCCTACACCTTTGCATGTCTGATGCCTGCAGAAGCCGGTAGAGGCGTCACATCACCTGATTCTGAAGTTATAGCTGGTCTTAACAAGCTGCTGCATGGATGCTGGGAAATGAACCTGTGTCCTCTGCAAAAGCAGCAAGTGCTTTTAACCCCAGGGCCCTCTCTGAAGCTCTTAAAGCAGTTTTAATTTGCATTTTCCTAATGGCTAAGGATATTGAGTGGTTTTCATATATATTTTGGCCATTTGCATTTCTTTTGAGAATGGTCTATTCAATTTATTAGCCCATTGACATTTTAAGTTTTTGTTTTTGAGACTAAATATAATTATAGCATTTCCCCCTTCCCTTTCCTTCCTTTAAACCTTCCCATATACTCTTTCTCATTCTCTTTCAAATTCATGGCCTTCTTTCCTTCAATTGCTATTACATGCAAATATATGTCTCTCTCTATAGACATGTATGTTCCTAAATATAGCCTGATCAGTCTATATCATGTTGTATCTATGTTTTCAGGACTGATACTGATATTGATACATAACTGATATCAATATCCAATATTGGATAACCAGTCATTATGCTCTTCCCTGGGGAAGACTGTTTCTCCTGCTATTTGCATTCTTCTCTTGCCTGTCGTTCTTTCTGTAGGCTTGAGGCCTCAAGGACTTCCCCTTGTCTGTGCTGGCATGTCTGTTGTCCTTGTTCAGCTCTCGTTAGGCAGTCATGTTGGTGAGACTTTATGGCTGTAACTTCTCATGCTGCTTGGAAACACAGTCACACAGCAAAGTTCCCGATCATCTGGCTCTTACATTTTTTTTCTTGCCCCCTCTTCTACCGTGTTCCCTGGGCCTCAGATGTGGGAGTTGTTTTGTAGATGTAGCCATTGGGTCTGGGCTCAACAACTTTGCATTTTAATTGTTTGTGGTCTTCTATAATGGTCTCCTTCTGTTGCAAAGAGAAGTTTTCTTGATGAGGGGGAAGATAAGACTTTTCTGTGGGTGTAAAGATAAATATTTAGCATGTAGTTAGTGTTACATTGATTTAGTAAAGTGGTGCTTGTAGGATCCTACCCAATATCCATGACTTCATTAGTTATATACCCTCCTTCTTCTATAACTTATTTCCCTCCCCCTCCCAAAATAGAGCTGCCCCTTCCCCCCCCCCCGTATGCCCAATTAGACCTTGTGTACCTTGCTATTACCCTCTCTATTGTTCCTCCAACTCCCTACCCCAGCTACGGTCCCTTTTTACTTTCTTGGTTTCTGCAGAAATCTATATGCACTCACATCTGAAGATTTGGAAGTAGGAGCATCCAATGAGAGAGAAAATAATATGTCTGTCTTTCTGGGTCTGGGTTACCTCACTCTGTATTATCCTTTCTACTTCTATCCATTTACCTGCAAAGTTCATGATTTCATTTTTATTTGCAGCTAAATAGTATTCCATAGTGTGTACTCCATTATCATTATCTGTTGATTAAGGAACATTTAGTTAGTTTGTTTTTGTTTTTCTATTTTCTAGCTATTGTGACTAGAACAGCAGTGAGCATGTGTAGTCCTTTGGGCACATGCCAAGCAGTGGTATAGCTGGGTCATGTAATAGATTTCCTTTTAGCTTCTTGACTGTTGTCCACACAGATTTCCACAGTACCTGTACCAGTCTGCATCCCCACCAGCAATGAATGAGGGTTCCTGTTCCCCTCACCCTCTCCAGTATTTGTTTTTGGCTGTTTTTTTTTTAATCTTTATTCTGATTGGAATAAGATGAAAATTGAAAAGTTGTTTTGATTTACAGTTCCCTAATTGCTATGGATGATGAACATTTTTTGAGATATTTCCTAGCCATTTTTCCCTTCTGAGAGCTCTCTGTTCAGGTCCCAGGCCCTGGAATTGGGAAGGGCCTAGAAGGAATAAAGAAGTCAGAACCTACTAGGCTCTTATACTCTGGTGTGTGGGAACGTGGTGATATCTGTCATGAAGGAAGGTGGACTTGGGAAAAATAGACAGCTTCCAGGTACTTACTTCCTGACACATAGTGTGGTGTTCTGTCTCTCAGATCCCCATGGCTCCTTCAGTTTAATGTTTACAAGATTTGCACTAAAACACAGTGTCTACTACCACACTGTGTACTTATTCAGACAAATTCTAAGTTGTGCTTCTTTCTCGATGCCGTGATCCTTTATTGTATTTTCTGAGTTCCATACCCTCGGTGTGGTATTAGGTGGAATCCAGTTTAGGGAATGGCTGCCCCTTAAGGTGCAGTAATTGCAAGACATAAATAAGAACTTAACCACCATGGAACTGAAGCAATTGCTACCAAGCTGACTCAGAAAAACCTGTCAGACTACAATGTTAATGAAGTAAGGGCCTAGGCAGGTAATCTTATGGGTGACTAAGGACTTCTGGGAATAAAAAGTGTCAGAGTAATCGTCTAGACACACCTTCCTTTCATCTGCTTCTAGTTATTCAAGCGCGGCTCATCTCTGCCTGCATTCATAGGATGGGAGAGAACGGTGAATGAAAACAAAATCCCGTATATTTTGGTTCAGTTCCTTAAGGTCATTTAAGGTCTCCTGTATCTGGAGAGTGCACACCCCAGCCCACCATGGCCCCCATCCAAACAGCCAGAACATAATCTTGACTGCCTACGTAACTCAGGGATTTTTGCCAAGCCACTCATCTGATCATCAAATGAGGGTGTAATCCCATTTATATGACCCACAGTGAGTGTGCTAATTTGCAGTATTTAAATATTCAACAGTACTTCTTCTCCTTGAGGGGATGATCTGTATCTCCCTGCCCAAGGACTTCAGGCTTTCACTAGCCTCTTTCTGTTTCTGTGCCTGGTCTGTTGAGCTGGAGAACTAAGTTCTTCCAAACCACTGAACCTTGGGGATTATTTCAGAAGCCTTCTCTGACTCCAGTTCGCCAGGGTTGGGGGACAAAGCTTATGCCCTGTGAGGGTCTGGGACTTTCTTGGAGCACCTAGATCCTTTCTTTTCTCGTGAGAGTCTAGCAATCAGCCTGCAGCCCTTTGTTCCTGATTGTCAGCTTCCTGCTTCCCTAGCTCTGCAGGAGAGTTTCCTTCCCCTGGTGCTGTGGCTGGTGGATGGAATGAGTGGATTTGATCTCTAGCATACCAGCATACTTTGACTCAGTCCTACCTTCTACCCGACCTAAGATACACAGCCCTAGTAGCCATTTCCTCTGCACTTTGATCCATAGGGAGAAGCACATTGGCTGCCTACAATCGACTTCTGTCCCTGAATCCTGTAGTCAACAGATCTGTATACAAGAGTGCTAGGTCATTGTCATAAATCATCAAGGTTTGTGGCTGTTTGTCACTCCAGTGGGAGCTGATCCCTGCAAGCAGAGATCCTCGGCACTTCTGATGAGTTTCTCTCCTTCTCTGATCAACTATGGAACTGAAGCCTGCAAGCCGTGTTTTTAAAGTAACCAAAGTAACCAACTGCGAGATGTTTGTGGTTTGATCTCCTCCTGTGGAGAAAGCTCCTGGGATCAAAGGTGCTCTTTATGTTGACAGGGGCACTCCTGTTTCTGTCCCACCTGCCATATCATTGTAAGCCATAGCATTTATCGTGCACCTGGCATTTTCCAAGCTGACTTCCTCATCTTGGTGCCTTTGTATCTAAGCCCTTCGTCTAGACGGTCTAGCTCCCTTGAGTAATAACCAAGTCAGGGAGAATAGTGGGAGCAAGAAGCCCCCCAAATGCTCCTGTTCCCAGAGCTGCTACACTGGAAGCACGGGATTGTCCCAGTTCCAATATTGGGTGTCCAGTAGTCGTGATGAGGAACTAATTAGGTCAGGTGATGTACAAGTCTGTGATGTACTAACTCTGTGGACTTAAGCAGATCAGAGGGAGAAAGAACTGGTCTATAGTACACTGTTACTCCCAAACCAGCAAGCCTAGGGTCATGTGCTGCCAAAAGCTCCTTGCTTCTTTCCCTCTGGCTGCTCTCCAGATCTCTTGACAGTACAAAAATAGTTTGACTCACATCTGGATTCTCAGGACCATTGTCTTCTGTCGCAGTCTTGTCTCTACTTCCTCGAAATGTGTCACAACACTGTAGAGAAATGTCTGGTGTTCTACATGACTATGGAAGGCAGGTGAGAATCACTACTCTAAAGAACAAGCCCCAAAATCATTACTGGGTGACACACTGGGCTACAGGTAGCTCACAACACTATCCAGTAGAGATGTCAGAGGAGGAGGTGAGCTGTTGGGACAGGCCTTCTTCTAGACCCATAGAGGCTCTCCTTTCAGCTCACATATTATTGCCAAGCCCTAGTCATATGACCCTGAAGAAGGCATGTTAGAAAATGAAGTTCAGTGTGTGGCTGCTAAAGGTAGCGTGCAGGTAGGGGGCGCTGATAGACAGAACAACCTCAACCTCAAAAGACACAGACAGCCCTCCCTCTATCATTCACAAGCTGGACCACTTTCTTTGAAATGCCCGCAAATGCCATGCTTCTGAAGCAAGAGTATACTTTTGGTACTATTAGCTATCAGTCTTGCATTAAGCCTACTACTCTTATACTAGCTTCATTGTCTTAAATTGTTGTTTGGTTTTCTATCCGAACATTAGGAGTTCTTGCTTTTCAGATATTACTTGAATATGAGCATCAGTTGTAGTTTTTCAATTGTGTGTGCACATGCACACACACACAGAGACACACACACACACAGACACACACACAGACACATGTTCGCGTGCACACACACATATGTGTGCAGTTTGTACGGGAGCATGTGAACATGTGTGCATGTGCATGTGGAGGCTAAGAGCATTTCTCAGGCAAGACCACCTTGCTTTCTTTCTCTTTTTCATGTGCACAGGTGTGTTTGCATGTTCATGTATGTGAATGTGCCATGGTGAGTTGCACAGGTCAGAAGACAAACCTTCCGTGTCCATCCTTCCCTCCCACCTTGTTTGAGATGGTCTCACAGCTGTCTACACCAGACTTGCTGGCTCCCAGGAATCCGGTTTGTGCCTACCATCTCCCTAGAGGAATACTGGCTTTATGAGCACACGCTTGCTACCTCAGCTAGCTTTTCTGTGGGATCTGGGGATAGAATTCGTGTTCTTATGCTTACACAGCAGGCGCTTTTCCCGCTAAGCCATCTTTCCAGCCTCTCACTTTGTTTTTAATCTAGCGTCTCTGTCCTGACAGGAAGTTTGACAAGTAGGCTAAGCTGGCTAGCCAGTGAATACAGGGACCTGTCTGCTGGTCTCTCCCTCCCCAGTGGGAGGATTGGAAGGATGCCCTTCCATGTACAGTTTTGGGGAGGGGCTAGTTTTAGGGTTCAGCGTTGGGTCCTTTGTTTGCATGGCAAGTGCCTTACTGATTTAGTCATCTTCTCCAGCTCCGTGAGGCATATTTTAATGACATTTTAATTCTGTTTCATTTTCCTCTCTAACATGTTTAATATCCATCATAAACCCACGAGACAGTGATTATTTCTATTTGGGAACTGAGGAATCCAGGATATAGAGAGGCGAAGTGGCTTTCCGGCAATGGAATAGCAGATCTGAGGTTCACACCTCACACCTGTGCTCTGAGGCATGCGTCCCAAGACATCCCTTTCTGAATCAAACTGTTTCTCCCCCTACTTACCCCACCCACCTCACTGAAAAGCCCCATTGTAGATTCTCCAGTGAGATGATTCCCTCCCCTTTCAAAGTCTACAGTTTGCTTGTGTAAGGAAAATGTCTTCTCCCAAATTTAGTTCTATGCAAATAAATTAGGAGGACAATCAGAATTAAATGATTAGATTAAATGAGATTAGAGGACAAAGATGACATTAAATAGCAAAGACCACCAAGTATTCCTTTTTTATTGGAATATACAGAAATTACACAGCCAAGTATTATGCATTGATGCTTAAGCCTTCTCTAACTATGTGTATTTCTTCTGTGTCAAGCTTTGTTTCCTGTGTGCCTGTGTTAACATCCATGTCTTTTGTAGCTAGTGAATGAAAATAATTTTACCAGCCGCCGGTGATCTTATGATACACTGTGACGCTAACATCACATTTTTAGACACAGAGAGTTGGTTGAATGCGCAGGGTACGTCTGACCATAAACAATGAGAGCATCTCCAGGGTCACTGACCGATAGAACCCAGGAAAACTGTCACTGCAGAAAGTCCTTTTGAGTCTCCAGCAACTACACAACCTTGAACTACAATTTCTGATTTGATGTGTGATGGACTGCATTGTTGGGATATTATTTTTAATTTTGGTTTCTGATTCTATTTTCTCTCTTTAGGTTTGACTTAATGATTCTGGCCTGAGAGCCAGGATGGTTTGTTCTTGGGACCAGACATGACCAAAAGTTGCCTCATGACCACGTCAACCTCTCCAGCTGCCATGCTTCTCCGGAGGCTTCGGCGACTCTCCTGGGGCAGCACTGCTGTCCAGCTCTTCATCCTAACTGTGGTGACATTTGGCTTACTGGCCCCGCTGGCCTGCCACCGGCTCCTGCACTCGTACTTCTATCTGCGCCACTGGCATCTAAACCAGATGAGCCAAGAGTTCCTGCAGCAAAGCCTGAAGGAGGGCGAGGCTGCCCTTCACTACTTTGAAGAGCTGCCCTCTGCCAATGGTTCTGTGCCCATCGTGTGGCAGGCCACCCCCCGGCCCTGGCTGGTGATCACCATTATCACCGTGGACAGGCAGCCTGGCTTCCACTACGTCTTACAGGTAGTGTCCCAGTTCCATCGGCTTCTGCAGCAGTGCGGCCCCCAGTGTGAGGGGCACCAGCTCTTCCTGTGTAATGTGGAACGGAGTGTGAGCCATTTTGACGCCAAGCTGCTGTCTAAGTACGTCCCTGTGGCCAACCGCTACGAGGGCACCGAGGATGATTACGGCGACGACCCTTCAACTAACTCGTTTGAGAAAGAGAAGCAAGACTATGTCTATTGCCTGGAGTCATCCCTGCAGACCTACAATCCAGACTATGTCTTGATGGTAGAGGATGATGCCATACCAGAAGAACAGATCTTCCCAGTATTGGAGCACCTTCTGCGGGCTCGCTTCTCCGAGCCACACCTCCAAGACGCCCTGTATCTGAAGCTCTATCACCCGGAGAGGCTACAGCACTACATCAACCCGGAGCCTATGCGGATCCTGGAGTGGGTTGGCGTGGGCATGCTGCTGGGGCCTGTGCTAACCTGGATATACACGAAGTTCGCCTGCCGCCCGGGCTTCAGTTGGCCCGTCATGCTTTTCTTCTCCCTGTACAGCATGGGGCTGGTGGAACTGGTGGGCCGACACTATTTCCTGGAACTGCGGCGCCTAAGCCCCTCCTTATACAGTGTGGTTCCCGCCTCTCAGTGCTGCACCCCGGCTATGCTCTTCCCTGCCCCTGCAGCCCGCAGGACCCTCACCTACCTGTCCCAGGTGTACTGCCACAAGGGGTTTGGCAAGGACATGGCACTGTACTCTCTGTTAAGAGCCAAGGGGGAGCGGGCCTACGTGGTGGAGCCCAACCTTGTGAAACACATCGGGCTCTTCTCCAGCCTCCGGTACAATTTTCATCCCAGTCTGCTCTAGGAGTGCTAAGAAATGTCTTTCTGTTCTTGGCTATCTCCTGGAGAGACACACACTGAACTCTTTCTTTAAACATGGTTGCTTGCAGATATCCCATTGTTTACTGTCTCTGGGTGTAAACGCACTGGGACAGCGGAGGAACGCATCGAAGTCAAGAGCCTTGACTGGTCATCGTGCAGCAGGAGCCGCAGCTTGCCACCGGTCTGGATCTCCGTCCCTCCACACAGCCACACTGCCTCATGCAGTTTGTCCCACTCAGTGAGGACGCATGTCCCTGACAGTTACCTTCTCCCATCGCCTGTAAGCTCTGCCTCGCGACAGAGCTTGTGACTGCCAAAAAATCTTTGTGCACAGTGGTGTAAGACTTGTGTTAGGGTTTTAAGGGTCGAATATGATGGGCAGTCAAATGTGTTTGAATGGATTCCTTTCTCGCAGGTATGAGGACAGATGCGTGCTTAGAACATGTGCCCAAAGAGGCAGGCCCATGTTGTCATATTCTCCTCGTTTTCCTCAACCTGGTGTAATAAACATGTAAAAGTTGTGCTTTGCTTGTTGTCTCTAAGGCAGCGGTCTGGCTCTTCGGCGATACAATGGCTTCTTTCCCGTATACCTGTAGTGTACTCGGAGTCAGTGCTGTCGGTGAGAGCTTTAAGTCACAGCCAAGTCTGGAAGAGCTTTCTGAATTACCCGAGTTCAGTTGCTTCCGTTCAATACTAAGTTAATACTGAATATCTCTGTCATGGTCTGATTCCTTGGCAGGGGGACATTTCAGAAGGGTCCAGAAGAGTGACCTCCATACAAGGAGCATAGCCTTCTCCCTACCTTTGCAGTCTAAAGGTTCGTCCTCATTTCGTTTTTCTACTGGTAGCATTATAGTGCAGAAGAGCAAGTGTGGGCTATGAAGCCAAAAGATCTATAGTTTGTGTGTTCATGAGACAGAGAACACATGCACATGCATGCATGCCTCTCTGTGTGTGTGTGTGTGTGTGTATGTGTGTGTGTGTGAAGACTTTAAATTTAAAATTTTTATTTTTGTTATTTATTTATTTATTCTTCTCTCATATATTGCATCCTGACCACAGTTTCCCCACCTATCCTCCCAGTCCCCTGTCCTATCTCCCCTTCTCCCCAGATCTACTCTTCCCCTGTTTCCCTACAGAAAATGGCTGGCTTCCCAGGGATATCAACCAAACATAGCACACCAAGTTTCTATAAGGCTAGGTATTTCCCCTCATATTCAAACTGGACAAGGCAACCCAGTAGGAAGCAAAGGCTCCTAAAAGTAGGCAAAAGAATCAGAGAGACCCCTGCTCCCACTGTTAGGAGTCCCACAAGAACACCAAGCTGCACAGCCATAACATATATTCAGAGGACCTAGGTCAGACCCTTTCAGGCTCCCTAATGTTGGTTGGTTCAGTCTCCATTAGCTCCTATTAGCCCTGGCTGGTTATTCTGTGGGTTTTCCTGTGGTGTCCTTGACCCCTCTGGCTCATACAATCTTTCCTCACCCTCTTCAGGACTCTCCAAGCTTCTGATATTTGGCTGTGGGTCTCTGCATCTGTCATCTGCCCCATCAGTTGCTGCCTGAAGCCTCTCTCAAGAAGATTATGCTAGGCTATGGTCTACAAGTATAATAGAGTATATTTAGTAATCATTTCATTAACTTTTTTTTTTCCTAGTTGGTGTTTGGTTCTATCCTAATCTCTGGGCTAACCAGCTCTGGTTCCTGGCCTTCCAGGAAGTGTTGAGTGTTGGCTTCCTCTTGTGGCATGGGTTTAAAGCTGGACTAGTCATTGACTGGTCACTCCCACCACAGTTTTTGTTCCACCTTTATCCCCACACATCTTGTAGACAGGACCAATTGTAGACAACTTCCTGAACAGAATACCGAGTAGTGCAGGCACTGAGATCAAAAATTAATAAATGGGACCTCATGAAACTGAAAAGCTTCAGTAAAACAAAGGGCACCATCAATAGGACAGAACAGCAGCCCACAGAAATGGGAAAAGATGATCACCAACCCCACATCCAACAGAGGGTTAATATCCAAAATTTATAAAGAACTCAAAAAACTGGACATTTAAAAACTTTAAGTTGTATGTTGTTGAAGGGGATGTTACGTGTGTGAAAATATGTTCAGGTGTGTGCACACATGTGAAGATGGCCACAGGCTGGTATCAGTTGTCCTCCTCAGCTGTAGCTTTGGGGACAGGGTCTCTCGCTGAACAGAAAGCTCCAGTTTGGCTACACTGGCTGGACAGCGAGTTCCTGACATCCTGCATCTGCCTCCCCTCGAAGGGTATTACAGATGTGTGCCGTTCTGCCCGACTTTCCTGTGGGTGTGGGGAAACAATCTCAGATCCTCATGCTTGTGTGGCAGCCCCGTATCAAGTGAGCCATCTACCTAAGCCACACTGGTAGATTATGAGGAAAGATATTTGCTATGTTGTGTAGTGGGGACACGGGGCATGTGGGACACCAGCATAATAGCTGTTTGAGCCCAGCGACTGCTAGAAATACAGACAGGCTTTCCATTGTGGGGACCAAGGATCACTTTACATCTGGCCCCACCTCCAGTCAAACAAAAACCAATTGTTCATTCTGGAAATTAACTGAAACTCCTGTTGAACTTGTTCCAGGGTGAACGTCTGAACCTTCCTCTTAAACCTCACACACAAATGTCCCTGGATAAGACTTATTAAACTAGCAGCCAGCCACTCTCCTCATGGGGGATGAATAATTACTTTAGGATTTAAGCTGTTGCCCAGATTGGATGTCACATTGTGTTGGCTTCTGTATTTCCACAGTGCTCTTCCATCTTGACATCTGCCCAGAAGCAGTGAAGAAGAATGTAAGAGCAGATCTCCCTTGCCCTCCAAGTGGACAAGTTCAGATCCTGAGAGGTGGAAAAGGCCTCTAACAGCTTTTATGTCAGTGCTGAAGTCTCATTGAAACCTGAGCAAGGGGCTGTTGGAGAACTGAGGCTCTCTCCCCGGTGAGGGGACGTGGGTTATCAGGAGGGTGAAGATCTCCAATGATCTTGCTCATCTTTCAGGATTTAAATTATCATTGTCAGGCTGGAGAAGCCACTGAGTGTATCTGCATCAATGCACCAGCTAAAAGTACTGGCTCCACTGAGACTTCCTGAAGAGAATTCTGGAATCTTCTGGTTTTTTTTTTTCCTTAATTTTTAAAAGTTTTGTACAGGGTCTTGACATGTTGTCCATGCTTTAAATTTATGACCCTGCTACCTCTACCTCCTAAGTGCTGGGATTATAGACATGCACTATGCTTAGATCTTTTTAAAATTTTTAAAAGATTTTTTTTTAATGCACACACATATTCATTGAGGTCAGGCGCTTTGAATCCTAGCGGATCCTCTGGAGCTGGGGTTACAGGTCCCTGTGAACTGCCTGATCTGGTTCTAGAATCAAACTCAGATCTCTCTGAGCCATCTCCCCAGTCCTGTAATTCTTCTTATGTATGGATTTTTTTTCTAACATGTCAAACAGCCTCCCTACCCCATCACCGTATGCACACACATGCATCATGTGGCATCCAAACAGTCTGGACAACAGCTTGCTGGCTGTGTAAGCAACCGTAGCAATTGAATGCCAGAACTTGTTTTGGATAAAGATAAATCGGGGCCCCTGGCCATTTCGGCTGACATTGATATAAACTTTATACAGTGCAGTGATCATTCCTTCACTCTTTTGTTGCTTGTCCTGGCCCCTAAGCAGGCTGTGGAACCCCCAAGGACAGTTTTTGTAGGTGTTTCTCGTCAAAGCCCCAGGAAGATGGAGTGATACCTACAACCCAAAAAAGGACCCTTGGGGACAGATGCTGTCAACATACTGAAGACAACCCGTAACAGTACAGTGAAAAGTAGCTGTGCACGAAAGGCCCCGTTGCACATCTTCCTCTACATAGGGTGTATATAAAAGTTACACAAAGGGACTTACCACAGCCAATCCCCACACCCCTGGCCTTGCTTGCTGTTTTTTCCTCTCCCTGATTTTATTCCTTAATCCCACTTTTCTTTGTCAAATCTACCCCTCCCCCAAGTAGTTCCATTATGGGCCTCTTTACTCTTTATTGGTTTATTTGTTCATACCTTTCCTAGATATCAGCTAAACCAAAACCATAAGTAAAGCGCAGAGAACCCCCTCATGTGCAGTTTATGCTCTGTGGAAGAAAATGAGGGCAGAAAACAAAATCACAAATAAGAGAATTTCAGGCAGGGACCAAGAGACATGCAGGAAATGGGTTATATGATAGATTGACCAGGAAGTGAGGCAGTGGGTTTTAACTAACCCACTGTGGTGAAATATACCAGAAGATGGTAGCCAAGGGGAAAGCATTCTAGGCAATGCAATGGCCTTGGGATAACCACTAGTGTAGACTTTCCAAGGACCTGAAAGAAAGCCAGCTCACTAGAATTTGAGGATGGCTGTACATGAAGCCAGTGTTTACATGGATCAGATCAGATCAGGTCTGGGAAGTCTGGACATGGGTGGATTTTATTCCAATTACAGTGGGAAGCCAGGAGCTATCAAGTTAATAAATTATTTTTTCAGCGCATCGACAATCCTTTGCATTCTCCAATCCAAGTCTCTGGAGTTCGTGGCAGTGGGGCATGCAGAAGAGACTTACTATTTAAGCGTGTAGGACACAAGAGTGTGTGTAAGACAAACAGATACTGCCTCGCACAATGTCTTTGTCGTCTTTCCCTTATTTTCTGACAGTTTAAAGCTATTCTGTTCCTACTTACTCAGGTCAACTGTTCCTTGGCTCTTTTGATGAATTTGTAACTTAACTTTTGGATTTTCAGGTATTTCTCCAAAGATGCTTTTGTTGGGAATCATTTTATTTTCTATAATGTTTTGTAGGTTGCAAGTGATAATATTAGAGAATTAGACAGTGATGATCCAGATTAATTCTGCAGTCCAGTTACTAGGATGATATCTGTTATGTGCAGAATTTTCCCAAGGACACACACACACCCATTAACCCCAGAAATGGAACCCACAGCAAACCAAAGTGATTGAACTTGGTGAAAGAACAAGTTTTTCTTGGGGTCACTAACAGGAGTAGAGGAAATGTTTCAGTTTGGGGAAAACTACTGTACAAGACGCCACCTCTTCTGGCTCTTACGTTCCTTCCAACCTCCTCTTTCACAACATTCTCTGCAGAGGGGATGACATAGATATCTAAATATGGCATGGAGGGGATGATATTGATATTGAAATATGGCTATGCATTGGGCCATTGTGCCACAACAACAGTCACTGGTCCTCAGGAACTCCAGCAGTGGTTATGAATCTGTATGATCCGTTTATTGCAAAAGCAAACTTCCTTCCCATAACTGATTGCAACTGACAGCAGCAGTGCTCTATGGGTGTAAGCATAAATGTTTGGAAGGCAGTTTGATAGGCATATCATATCCATTTAGCAAAGCAGTAGCTGTCACTTCTCCCACGGGGCCGGTGACCCCTCCAGACATAGGTTTGCTCCTGGCTGACAACAACAGAGAACCTCCCTCCAGTGCAGTTGGCCTTAAACCCATTTGTAAAGCTGTGAATTATACTCGTGGCAGCTTGCCACTATTGTAAAAGTAGGCACGTTCTGCATGCCAACATGCAGGGTCCACAGCCAAGCAGGAAGGTTGGTGACAGTTCTCCCTAGGCAGCCTGTACACACTGTGTGTCACTATGAAAACTAACCAGTAAGGAGGGAGCTTCCGGCTCACTCCCAGCCTTATTTTCCATGCTGTGAAAACAAAACATGTGGTGTCTTCAGTAACAGGGCTTTACTGCCAAGATTTGGAACGCCACCAGCCATGGTGAAAATAACCTTTATAAGGTTTGTGGGGCATCGGGGGCATCTCTAGCCAACAATTCATAGGGAGGTAGCCCATTTCTGGTACTGGGTTTTCATTTGACATGTTAATAGCCTTTGGGAGAACCTGTTTCCATTCATTCAGTGTGCCTCCGGTCCCTAAACTCTTGAACTGTTGAGTAACCCTATTTTAAAAAACCAACTCAGACCCAGAAGTTTTTAAAGTGCACAGCTTCAGCTCTGTTCTGTACATCAGTGTTGTGAAATGACCACCTCTGTTGCTCTCAGTTCTCTGAGTGCCCACTCATCACTGAGTTGGGTGAGATCCTTGGTAATAGCTTCATCAGTTACTAGCTTGCATGGAAATGCCTGTAAAAGGCCCAGGGCAGTATCCACCAGGTGAAGGCATATCTGTATCCCTCACTGACAGGCATGGGCCCTATATAATCCATTTGTTGTCCCCTTATTGGGAAAGTTGACTTATATTTGTGTCTCATCCACAACTGTTCTCACCACTAAGGCAATGGGGGGTACAGTCCCACAAAGATTCTAGCCTATTCAAAAGCCTCGTGAGCTTTACTGTCCTAGCCCCACATGGCATCCCTCTTATAAGGGACAGGCAACTTTAACAGGGCAGGGTATGAAAACACATCAATATCTCAGGAGCTCCAAGTGTATCTGCAGTAGGCACAGGCTGTGGTAGAATTCTCTCAGTAATGTTGTCAGGTATCATACAGTTACCAGACATAATATTCTTAGGAATTTTACAGCTGTGGCTTGTTTTGGCACCTTGTGTGGATTGGTCTGTTGTCATTCCTTTTGGTGCATGTATTAGCTGGGGGTCTGTAGAGAAACAGAGCCTACAGGCTGAATATATATTGAAGATTCTTAAACCAGCTTAAGTTAAAATAGTAATGACAGCTGTCTCAAACCCAAGAACTTGGGAACTTAATAGTTACTTGGTCTTTGAACCTGGGTACTTTAGCTGTCAGAGCAGTCCCATTATTGTCTCACACTGGAGAGGCTGGCAGTCAGTAGTGGCTAGGTCCATAAGAGTGGGTACCTCAGCAGTCCTAATACGGCCCTAAAACCTGAGATGTGGCCAGTGATGATGGCGTACGCCTTTAATCCCAGCACTCAGGAGGCAGAGGCAGGCGGATCTCTGTGTGCTTGAGGCCAGCCTGGTCTACAGAGTGAGTTCTAGAACAGCCAGAGCAGTTACACAGAAAAACCCTGTTTTGAAAACAAGCAAACATACACAACCAAAAACCACCACCAACAAAAAAACTTGAGATGTTTCTAGAAAACTGCTGATCCTTAGGAAGCAACCATAAGGTGCCACCCACACATCACACTCACTTGGGGCTTTTCCACATCAATTAAGGGAATTGGGGCAAGTCTTTAGTTAAGGCTCCTGACCCAGGTGATTCTAATTTGTGGTATGCTGCCATTAAAACTAAACATTCCTAAGCCCCTGTATATTGTTTAGATGCTTTTCTCAAGCTGTGAAACACTCCAGGGTTAGTTTTATACCATCTCTGTAATGGAATCTTTTTTACAGAGGTTAAGTAGAATCAGCAACCAAGGCTCTGGGTCACTAGTAACTATCCCATGACAAATAGTGAGAGTGTGGAGGTAATCTTTGTAGGGCTCCTCTGGAGGTCCATGGTTGGCATTTTAAGTGAATTGGTCTTGGTATCTAACAGCTAAGAGAACGCTAAAATCTTTAGTAAAAGCTAACACAGCAGGGCTAGAGAGAGATGGCCCAGATGTTAAGAGCACTGACTACTCTTCCAGAGGACCCAGGTTCAATTCCCAATGCCCACATGATTGCTCACAACTGTTTATAACTCCAAGATCTGACACCCTCACGGAGACATACATGCAGGCAAAACACCAATGCACATAAAAAAAAAAAACAACTAAGAACACTCAAAGGTTTCATAACTTCTACCCATTGTCTGCTTTTTCATCCTGGGTTGCCTTTGTGTGTTTTCCTTCTCTATGAACTTGGTGGGATCAGCTCAAGCTGTTTGGTTTATTTGAGGCCAAGGGAGATGATGACTACCTGTAGGCCTAGCTGTACCCCACCCAGGGTCTGGTAGACTCTTGACCTGAACCATAGCTGAAGCTACTCTTATTCTCTCTCCCTCAGTCATACTTGGTTTCTGTGATAGCTGAAAACTAAACAAACAATTTGTACCCCTAGTATAGTACTTTGCAGGAATGTATAAAATGTACATGGTTTACTCCGAGGGTATTGTATCCTACCCATAGGACAACCCTGGTCCTTTCTACAGTCATATCTCTGTATCCATTCATTGTTGCCCATTGTCTCCGGTGCCCTTGGAGTTTGCCATGAGAACTTTTCTTTGGGAGACATAGCACACACAACACCAACTCACCCCAGGAAGACGAAAGCCTTTGTGAGCCAATGACTTTCTATCAGGGCTACTAACAGAAGTATGGTGATGAGTTGCTCACAGGAGCGTCTATGTCACCAAAAGGCCTGCCCCATGCCAGTGATGAAGGCTACCTCCTTGGGGCGCTCTGTACTAACTCCAGGCAGCTCAACAAGCAGGGAGACCTCCCTTCATCGCTTGGTTGACCAGAGTCCCCTCTGCCAGCGGCTGTTTACTGTCCCCGTAAAGCTGGGAAGGGACCATCCGAAATCTCACACAGTTCATCTTCCCCAGACGTGTAGTTTGTTTACCTCCTGAGATTCACGAGTCTTTTCTTTCCCCTCCTGTATGAGATGTTTCAGTTCTGAGGAAATTGCTGTACCACAGCCTACAAACCACAGTACATCGTCACCACTGTAGCTCTAATCTATTAAGAACCTTTATCCTCTACTTATATCACACTTCCAATTATCGTTGACACCACTCGAAAGGCTTTACAACCTGAAAATTATTCCCTTTAATAAGAAGTTCTCAGCAAATTTTGTGATACTGGGGATAGAGACACCTAAATGGTTCATACAGCTTTAAATTGCCCAACTTTAC
Organism: Ondatra zibethicus; assembly: GCA_004026605.1. Lineage (NCBI taxonomy): Eukaryota > Metazoa > Chordata > Mammalia > Rodentia > Cricetidae > Ondatra > Ondatra zibethicus. Next base: position 196,828 of record PVIU01000608.1, read on the forward strand.
AGCATGCGGTGCTCGCTGTAACTCACGGTGCATTCTAGTGAATATAAAAACAGTCATCAATTTCAATTAAAATGACTCTCAATAAGATTATGCTACCGACTAAATAAACCTTTCTGAAGGAGGAGAACATCTAAGGTAAGTTAGTTAGGTCCTGCAGAATCTGTTTCTCTGGTGCACTCTGGTACTGCTCCATTGTCCAGGCAACAGTGGAGAGTTTCGAAGAGTTCTTTCTAAGAAACAGAAAAGTCAGGTATCAGTTTTTGAAGTGGACAGATAATGTGCAGTTGGTGTGTGTGTGTGTGTGTGTGTGTGTGTGTGTTTGTGTTTGTGTAGCATAGTGTAGTGTTCTGTAAGATTCAGCTTCAATTCGAATGCTCCTGGGGGCAAAATAAACAAAATCAAGATTTTCCTGGTAGCGCATTATTTACAGAGATGGGACCCTCTTTTTCTAGTTCTACTCCAATCTGGGGAAGGAATTACTGCTAAAAAAAATTTGGCAAGTCAGCCAGTATATGTAGATTTCTCTGTAGCAAAGTACTACAATTCCTCTTACCTTTTCCAATGAAATATGTCTGTCCAAATATGTTGAAAATGCACAGCTGTCAGACTTTGCAAAATCTTGGCTTCTTCTACGCTTCCTTTCCTATGACCGCTTTGATGAAAGAGGCTGACTTCTGGCTCCTCCCTGAAACAAATATCTGGAGTCCTCCCTCTTTTGAACAAGAAAAGGAAAATCAGCTTTCCATCACTGGGACAAATTACTTGACACGATAAACTTTCGAAGACGAAACATTTATTTAGACTCATGGTTTCAGAGTTTCTGGATGGTGAGCTCTATTGCCTTCGGCCTGTGGTATTATAGCATGAAATAGTCTGCTTACCAGATAGTAACCAGAAGAGTAATGGCTCCCTGGGTCCCACTAGCCCCTTAAAGAGCACACTCTCAGTTGCCTAAAATTTCCCCAAGGCCAATTTCCTAAAAGTACCTCTAGGGCAAAAGGTCTGAGGCCCATTTCCAGGTTTGAAAACTCACCAAAACCCACCAATCGTTGAGCTCGACATGCTACCAATCCTTGTGCTTGGCTCGAAATCCCACCAATCCCCACCCTGGAAATCTCCACCCAGGGGAAACCTATATAAAGAAAACCCAAGAAACCCTATATAAAGCCTGCCTCCTGCTCGGTTCTTTGCTGCTCCTCACCTGAGCAGAGGCAGCCACCCTCCTGTGTCTTTCCCAATAAATCTCTTGAGTGGTTTGCTGTGTGGTGTGACTTTGTGGTGTTCCTTGGCTTCCACAGTCATCCAGGATACCTTTCTCTTTGGAGCTGAAACACCTCCAATGGAGAACTGTAACAGTTACAGTAGCTCCAGCCCTAATGCCAAAGGCTGGCAGCCAAGCTTCTAATACCTAGACTTGGGGTAGATAGTTAAGATCCTAACCATACCAACATTTAAATTTTTAAAGTTATATAAATAAAAAGAATATCATCTACATATCATATTGAAGATTATAGATTATATATTATTTTTTTTCAAGGAAATACATAAAACAACCACATGTGAATTTTGGTTTAGTAGTTTATTTTCATCTTAATGAATTCTTACATACTTTAGAACATTCATTCAGATGATTCACACTTGCTTGCTTCTTCCATCCTTTCTTTCTTTCTTCCTTTCTTCTATCTTGTTGAACTGTTAACCAGAATGTTCCAGTCTGCAGGAATATACTCCAATCTTTAAAACAGAAAGGCCTTGGAAGAATTAAAATGATGTTAATTGTTCATTTTACTGAATAACACCACAGGAAAAGCTGTTTCATCCAAATCGCTATCACCACACTAAATACATTTATCTTCATACTAATGCAGCCACACATTAAAATTCAGATTTGTGTATTCTTAGCCCTTCAGGACAAGTTTATTTCTAACCTATTAAAGGCACTTGGTTGGTCTTGCCTCACATCCATTTATGTTTACTGAATATTTATGTGATAACAGGTACTGATGGAGACACAGTGAGTGAATAAGAACATGTGCTTTTGTTTCTCTCAGAGCCCTGGTGTCTGAAGAGGCCAATACAGTGAGGTACATTTTGAGACATCAGGATCTCAAGGTACAAACTATCAAAATATTAGGTGATTTCAAGTCCCTCAACTCTGCTACTCTTTTTTTATTTGTTTGTGTGCTCTGTAGATCAGGCTGGCTTTGAACTCAGAGATCTGCCTGCCTCTGCCTCCAAAGTGCTGGGATTAAAAGTGTGTGCCACCACCGTCCAGCTCTTTGTTTATTTTTGAGGCTCTATTTTAATTAATTTTTCTTCCCTGTCCTTTCTTTAAACTTTTCCATATTCTTGACCTCTGTTTTCATCAATTGTTATTCATGCACACACACACACACATATCCAAACATAACCTGTTGAGTCAATATAATGTTACTTGTATGTATGTTTTCAAGACTGTTTGGTACTGGACAACCAATTGGTGTGGTCTTCTTGGGAAGGGACACCATCTGCAATTCTTTGTGTAAAGCTGAGGTCTCCTGGGCTTTTCTGGTGCAGTGTGACATGTTCATCAGTGTCCTTGCTCACTGACATTTGGGCAGTCATGTTGCTGAGATTTTACAGGTACAACTTCTGATGTTACTTGGACACACAATCTAACAGCAGACTCCCTGATCCTTTGTCTCATACAGTCTTTCTGGCCCTCCTTCCACAGTGTTCCCTGAGCCTTAGGTGTGGGAGTGTTTTGTAGATATATCCACTGGTACTGGGCTCCACAATTCTGGATATTGATTGGTTGGGGTTTTCTGTAGTAGTCTCCATCTGTTACAAAGAGAAATTTCTTTGAGGAAGAGGAAAGACTACACTTATCTGTGGGAATGAGGACAAATGTTTGTGAATTGTTAGGGATTATGCTGGTTTAGTAGATTATTGGTTGTATGCCTTCCTCCCTCAAACCCACGGTTTTTCCAACATGAAGTAGTTAGATTGGTTTCCGGTACCAGTCATGGTATTCCTCTTGTTGAGTGACTCTTTAGTCCAATTAGAGAGCTGTTGGTTACCACCAAAGTTTGTATGCTGCTACTGAACCTTGAAGTTATTTCATTATGCTGGTTCTGCAACTCTTCCATTGCTAAGGGTAATGTGGCTCACTGAACTCTTCCATTAACAGGGCAAAGGTTTAGCATATTTTATTTTCTGAGACAGCAGACTACCGAAGAGCTTTACTATTTTGAAGATAACTTACTTTAGGCAGAATCCAAAGCTCCCAAAACTTACTCAAATATTTCTAGGAGTCCAAAGGAACAAAAGCACTACATCTTTAGACTCATAAAGAAGCTTTCTAGCTGTAATCATTATACAGCAGCTAGCTTATATTTTCATATCTTGCTCTGGCTCCACTCTGCATGCCAAGCAATCCTGCAGGACTCCTTTCTTGTTTCAGTTTATGGTTGCTACATCTTAGTATGTATATCAAGGTGATAATCCTTTCAGTTCCTCCTCAGCAACCAGTTCTATAGTGTGCTGTGGCCAGATGCCAAAATCTCAGTGGTACCAGAGCAAAGCTTGTTTCTAACTTCCCCGCAAGTCTAATACAGATCTGGGAGACCTTACGGCAGGCATTTTCCTTGTACCAGCCATTGCTTTAGGCTGAGGGATGTTCCTTCTGCTATGTTCCAACTGTCTTATCAAGAACATGAAGACTTCATGGTCAATTAATTAGGGCTAAAAGAGATAAACAGATCTTTGTTTCAGACTGTAAATGGCCAGAACTAAACACCTAGCCTCGCTTGACTGCCAGAGGGCCAGTTGCCAGTGGTCTTCCATGGGGAAGGGAACAAACAGATTTGTTTTTCGTAGAAGGACAGATTTGGGGGGGGGGAGAGGAAAGGCTTTAAAAACCAATAGAATTGCTGATCGCTGATGCACACTGGCTATCACATTTTATGGTTGCAGGATTCCATTAATTAATTTTGTCCATATACAGTCGCTTAATTGAAGTTGCTTTTTTTTCTCTTTTTTTTTTGAGACATGTTTTCTCCATGTAGCCCTAGCTATCCTATAACTCAGTCTGTAGACCAGGCTCGCCTCAAACTGAGAGGTCTGCCTGTCTCTGCCTCCATAGTGCTGGGATTAAAGGCATTTGCTACCACTGCAGAGTTTTGACATTGTTTTCAATTATAAAAGTCTTACCGTGGTCCTGGCTCTTCTTGACAGCTTTAGATGGGGACAAAAGAAACGGAAATGTGTTTAAAATACATCCATTGCAGGATACATTTCAATTAAAAATATGTTCAAAAGTGTGTTTTAGCATGTTCCATGTAGTAAGGAGTTTTAAGATTATGGGAAGGAGGACAAAGGAGCAGCTTTTATAGGTTCAGGGTTCCTGGATCACATTCTCAGCTACTCTCAAGTACTTTCCAAGGAGCAACAATATAAACTTGGTCCTGGGAGAGCAGCATCTCAACCCGTGGTGTCCTTGCAGGACCCCTTAAGTCCTCAGCGTTTCTTTTGATACGGAAGGAAGTGGGAATAGCAAATACTGTTATAAAGGATCTACTAAAGTTGCTTAGGACATACTAAAGCACACAAAGTAGAATTTAGATTAGAAAGGAGCAGTCAAGGGTGAGAAGCTACTGCCCAGACTTGTAAAAATCTGCAGGAAAATTTACACCTCTAATAAAAGTTTCAGGTTGCTGGAAAATGCTAAATTTGTTCACTAAAATGTCATCAATTAGGCATATTCCCATAATAGAAGGAGATACTCCTGGGCCGCCGTTGCCCATCAAATCTTTTCTCAAGTCAAAGAACATGCCTCTATCAGGCAGGCAAAGGGGATTGACAGCATTTAATCACAGCAGCCACTGGGTTCTGGTCCCAGTTTTCCCACTAGAAAAAAGCTTCATTATGGGAGGCAGGCAGGATGACTGGGTTCAGATAGTGATGAGAGCCATTTAAATAAAACAAATCTCCCAAGATATGTGCACAGCTGGGGGGCTGTGTCTGATACAGAATTATGAAGGTGCCTTTGAAATAATAGTTAGTTATGCAGGACCATGAATGACATGAGTGAACTCTGTGAAAATATAAAATATAAGTTCCCAGGCAAGGAGACTAGTGACTTTTATGAGATCCTGAGGCAGATATAAGCTGGCCTATTTAAGGAGTGTAAATGGAGACTGGTCCTTCGTTCCCAGCTGCCCAAACCTGAATAATCACATAGAAACTATATTAATTACAATGCTATTGACTAATAGCTGAGTCTATCTCAAATCTTAAATTAATCCATTTATATTATTTTGTATTTTACTACAAGGCTCATGGTTTTTTACCTCTTGCTTCTTGGTGGCTACATGGCGTCTTTCTCCTTTGGCAGATACATGGCATCTCCTTGACGCTGTCTACTCTCTTTCCATATCTCTTGGAGTCTGGCTCTAGTCCACCCTGCCATAGGCCAAAGCAGCTTTATTCATTAACAAATAAAAGCAACATATATACAGAAGGACATCCCACATCATCTCCCCTTTTCTGTCTAAATAAAAAGTAAGATTTAACTTTAACATAGTAAAATTACATATAACAAAACAGGTGTCAAGCAAGAATTACAGTTACAATATTTCTTTGTGAGTCTAAAGTTTCATATCTAATTTGTCTTTTATCATAACTAAGGAAAACTATAACTATCTGTCTTCAACTCCAACAAAGATCCTCAAAGGATAAAATATTACCTAAGTATATAGGACGTGCCTTGTAAACAACTTCCAAAACTTCTCTAGAATTGACAAAGACATCTTGTTGCCTGGACAGTCACCCAAAGTTCTTCTGTAACATTGGGGCATCCATATTTAGCCTACAGACCCATAATACCTGACAGACTTTTCAATGAAGCAGGAAATTTGAAGATCTGTTTTGCCTATGTTGACAGTTTGTCAGTCACTTTCTTCTGTGCCCTGAAGAATGCCTGGCAATTTCTTCGGTGAAGCAGAAACCCTGAAGGACCATCCTAGCCTTTGGAAAGTTCAACAGTCACATTTTTGTGGGTCCTGCAGGTCCAGTTCATCTAGCATGCCATCAAGCAGTCCAGGCAAGAGCAGTTTCTTGCCCAGATGGCTGGCAAACTCCATAAGGAGTCTCTTTAATACCCATCTTCCTCTTGACATAATTGGTGCTACCAGGAGGATATGTACCTCATTGTCAAGAAAACTTTCTGTTTTAAAATATTTTAAATGTCATTTTCTGTAGGTCTTTGAAAGGTTTGAGGAATACCTATCCATCTGAAATATTTCTCTGTATGTCTAGAAAACCAAGCTAACATAATTAAAAGCTTGATTATTATAGATGACTATCAATCTGTATTTCTTAACTAAACATTACATGTTTAAATGAGCTACACAAACATAATACCTTAAACAAGAGTAGAAATACATATACACAGTGTAGCAAATTGACCTTAAATTTGTATCAATAGACTAAATTCCATACCAATGCAAAGTATGCTCCTTTATATAATATCTTTCTCCCTTTTTATTAACACAAATCTTATGATAGTTTATTTTTTATGTTTCCCTAGTACCCTTCTTCGCTTGATTGTTGTTGCTACATCCTCTGAGCTTACAGAAAATATTCTACTTCTCACACTATGTTGTCAGTGCAAGACTAGTTCAATGTTGGAAAAACAACTAAATTCTTCCCAATATATTTTTTAAAATTGTTTTTATTGAGCTATATATTTTTCTCTACTCCCATCCTCTCCCATCCTCTTCCCCTCTCCAATGATCCCTGTGCTCCCAATTTACTCAGGAGATCTCTTGTTTTTTTCTACTTCCCATGTAGATTAGATCCATGTGTGTCTTACTTACGGTCCTCGTTGTCTAGCTTCTCTGGGATTGTGAATTTTAGGCTGGTTTTTCTTTGCTTTATGTCTAAAAGTCACTTATAAGTGAGTACATATTATATTTGTCTTTCTGGGTCTGGATTAGTTTACTCAATATGGTGTTTTCTAGATGCATCTATTTGGCTGCAAATTTCAACATGTCATTATTTTTTTCAGCTGTATAGTACCCCATTGTGTAAATGTACCACATTTTCCTTATCCATTCTTCAGTCAAGGGGCATTTAGGTTGTTTCCAGGTTCTGGCTATGACAAACAAAGCTTCTATAAATATAGTTGAGCACATGTCCTTGTGGTATGATTGAGCATCCTTTGGATATATACCCAAAAGTGGTATTGCTGGGTCTTAAGGTATATTGTTTCCTAATTTTCTGAGAAATTATCATACTGATATCTGAAGCAGCTGTATCAGTTTGCACTCCCACCAGCAATGGAGGAGTGTTCCCTTTACTCCACATCCTCTCCAGCACAAATTGTCATCAGTGTTTTTGGTCTTAGTCATTCTTACAGGTGTAAAATAGAATCTCAGAGTTGTTTTGATTTGCATTTCTCTGATTGCTAAGGATGTTTAGCATTTCCTCAAGTATCTTTCAGCAATTTTAGATTCCTCTGTTGAGAGTTCTGTGTTTAGGTCTGTACCCCATTTTTATTGGATTATTTGTTCTTTGGATGACCAATTTCTTGAGTTCTTTGTATATTTTGGAGACAGCCCTGTCCAATGTGGGGTTGCTGAAGATCTTTTTCCATTCTGTAGACTGCCATTTTGTCTTGTTGACCATGTCCTTTGCTTTACAAAAGCTTCTCAGTTTCAGGAGGCCCCATTTATTAATTATTTCTCTCAGTGTCTGTGCTGCTGGGGTTATATTTAGGAAGTGGGTCCTATGCCAATGCATCCAAGTGTACTTTCCACTTTCTCTTCTATGGGGTTCTGTGTGGATGGTTTTCTGTTGAGGTCTTTGATCCATTTGGACTTGAGCTTTGTATATGGTGATAGATATGAATCTATTTTCATTCTTCTACATGTTGATATCCAGTTATGCCAGCACCATTTGTTGAATATGCTTTCTTTTTTCCATTTTATATTTTTGCTTCTTTGTCAAAAATCAGGTATTTGTAGGTGTGTGGATTGGTATTTTGGTCTTCCATTCAGTTCCATTGGTCCTCCTGTCTGTTTTTATGCCAATACCAGGCTGTTTTCAGTACTGTAGCTCTGTAGTAGAGTTTGAAGTCAGGGATTGTGATGCCTCCAGAAGTTTCATTATTGTACAGGATTGTTTTGACTATCCTGGATTTTTCGCTTTTTCATGTGAAGTTGACTATTGTTCTTTTGAGGTCTGTGAAGGGATTTGTGAGGTTTGTGCTGGGATTTTGATGGGCATTGCATTGAATCTGTAGATTGCTTTTGGTGAGGTTGCCATTTTTACTATATTAATTCTACCTACCCAAGACCATTGGAGATCTTTCCATTTTCTGGTATCTTCTTCAATTTCTTTCTTTAAAGACTCCAAAGATTTTGTCATACAGGTCTTTCACTTGTTTGATTAGAGTTACTCCAAAATATTTTATGTTATTTGTGGCTATTGTGAAGGCTGAAGGGCTACTGATTTTTTTGAGTTAATCTCGTATCCTGCTACATTACTGAAGGTGTTTATCAGCTGTAGGAGGTCCCTTGTAGAATTTTTGGGGTCACTTACGTAAACTATCATATCATCAGCAAATAATGAGAGTTTGATTTCTTCTTTTCTGATTTGTATCCCCTTGATGTCCTTTTGTGGTCTTATTGCTCTAGTTAGAACCTCAAGAACTATATTGTATAGATATGGAGAGAGTAGACAACCTTGTCTTGTTTCTGATTTTAGTGGAATCACCTTGAGTTTCTCTTTATTTAGTTTGATATTGGCTGTTGGCTTCCTGTATATTTCCTTTATTATGTTTAAGTATGTTCCTTGTATTCCTACCTTTATCATGAAGGACCTTTATCATGAAGTGATGCTGTAGTTTGTCAAAGACATTTTCAGGATCTAATGAAATGATGATGTGGTTTTTTTCAGTTTGTTTATATGGTGGGTTACATTGACAGATTTTTGTATGTTGAACCATCTCTGCATCTTTGAGATGAAGGTGACTTGATTATGGTGGATGGTTTTTCTGATGTGTCCATTTCATTTAAGTTTTCCAATTTTGTGGAGTACAGGTTTTCAAATATGACCTGATGATTCTCTGGATTTCCTCCATGTCTGTTGTTATGTCCCCCTTTTCGTTTCTGATTTTGTTAATTTGGATATTCTCTCTCTGCCTTTTGGTTAGTTTGGATAAAGGTTTGTCGATTTTGTTGATTTTCTCGAAGAACTAACTCTTTGTCTCATTGATTCTTTGTATTGTTTTCTTTATTTCTATTTTGTTGATTTCAGCTCTCAATTTGATTATTTCCTGCCTTCTAGTTCTCCTGGGTGAGTTTGCTTCTTTTTGTTCTAGAGTTTTCAAATGTTCCCTTAACTCACTAGTGTAGGATTTTTCCAATTCCTTTATGTTAGCATTTAGCGCTATGAACTTTCCTCTTAACACTACTTTCATTGTGTCCCATAAATTTGAGTATGCTGTGTGGTTATTTTTATTGAATTTTAGGAAGTCTTTAATTTCTTCCTTTATTTCTTTCTTGACCCATTGTTGATTCATGTTTGTATTGTTTAATTTCCATTTGTTTGTGGCCTTTCTGGAATTAGTGTTGCTGTTGAATTCTAATTTTAAGCCATGATAATCTGATAAGATACATGGGGTTATTCCAATATTTTTGTATCTGTTGAGGTTTTCTTTATTACCTAGTGGTCAATTTTTGAGAAGGCTCCATGAGGTTCTGAGAAGGTATATTCTTTTATGTTTGGATGAAATGTTCTATAGATGTCTGTTAAGTTCATATGAGTCATAACAGCTGTTAGTTACCTTATTTCAATGTAAATTTTCTATCTGGAAGACCTGTCCAGTGGTAAGAGTGGGGAGTTGAAGACTCTCACTATTAGTATTTGGGGTTTAATGTGTGATTTAAACTTTAGTAGTATTTCTTTTACATATTAGTGTGCCCTTATATTTGGGGCATAGACGTTCAATATTGAGATTTTTCTCTTTATTGATTTTTCCTGTGACTAATATGAAATGTCCTTCTTTGTCTCTTTTGAAGTTTATTTTGTTAGATATTAGGATAGCTGGTTAGCTTGCTTCTTAGATCCATTTGATTGGAAAAATTTTTTCCAACCCTTTACTCTGAGGTGATGTCTGTCTTTGAGGTTGACGTGTATTTCTTATGCAACTGAAGGATGATTCTGTTTTTGTATCCAGTCTGTTAGCCTGTGTCTTTTTAAAGGAGAGTTGAGTCCATTTATATTAAGCGACATTAATGATCGGTGATTGCTAGTTCCTGTTATTTTAGTTTTCATTGTTGGTGATGTTAGTGTGTGTGTGTGTGTGTGTGTGTGTGTGTGTGTGTGTGTGTGTGTGTGTGTGTGTTTTCCCCTCTTTGGGATTTGCTCCTCTGAGATCATCTATTGTCTGTGTTTTTTGTTGATGTAGCCAACTTCCTTGATTGGAGTTTTCCTTCTAGTACTTTGTGTAGGGCTGGGTTTGTGTCTAGGTATTTGTTAAATCTGGTTTTTGTCATGGAATATCTTGTTTTGTCCTTCTATGGTGATTGAAAGTTTTTCTGGGTTTAGTTGTCTGAACTGGCATCCATGGTCTCTTAATGTCTGCATAACACTTGACAAGGACCTTCTGGTTTTCATTTTTTCCATTGAGAGGTCAGGTGTAATTCTGATAAGTCTGCTTTTATATGCTAATTGGCCTTTATCCTTTGCAGCTCTTAATATTCTTTCTTTATTCTGTATGTTTAATGTTTTGATTATTATGTGGTGAGGGGACTTTGTTTTTTGATCCAGTCTCTTTGGTGTTCTGTAAGCTTCTTGTGTCTTCATATGCATATCTTCCTTTAGGTTGGAAAAGTTTTCTTCTATGATTTTGTTGAATATATTTTCTCTGCTTTTGAGATGAACTTCGACTTCTTCTATCCCTATTATTCTTAGCTTTGGTCTTTTCATGGTGTCCCATATTTCCTGGATTTTGGATTAAGCTTTTGTTAGATTTAATGTTTTCTTTGACCAATAAGTCTATTTCCTTTATTGTATCTTCAACATTTGAAATTCTCTCTTCCATCTCTTATATTGTGCTATTTAAGCTTACATTTGTGGTTTCTGATTGTTTTCTCATATTTTCTGTTTCCAGAATTCCCTCAGTTTGTGTTTTCTTTGTTGAAGGAGAGAGCGGGCCTGCTTTTTGTCCTGGCCGCCTGGCTAGCTTAACCCCCAAAATAATCACACAGAAATTGTATTAATTAAATCATTGCCTGGCCCATTAGCTCTAGCCTCTTATTGGCTAACTCTCACATCTTGATTAACCCATTTCTATTAAATCTGTGTATCACCACGTGACTGTGGCTTACTGGCAAGATTCTAATCTACGTCTGTCTCAGGCAGGAGATTCATGGCATCTGTCTGTCTGTCCTTCTTCCCAGCATTCAGTTCTGTGTACTCCACCTACCTAAGTGCTGCCCTATCAAAAGGCCAAGGCAGTTTCTTTATTCAACCAATGAAAGCAACACATAAACAGAAGGACCTCCTACACCATTTCTTTATTATCTCTATTTTGGTTTTTAAGTCTTGTATCATTTCTTTCATCTGTTTGATTACTTTTTCTTGGTTTTCTTTAAGGCATTTGTTGATTTTTTTTTCTAATTTTTTGTTGTTTTTTTCCTCCATTTCTTTGAGGGAATTTTTCATTTCCTTTTTAAGGGCCTCAAACATTTTCCTAAAGTTATTTTCTAGGTCATTTTCTTCTGCTTTATCTATATTGGGGTGTTCAAGTCTTGCTGTTGTAGAGCCACTAGTTTTTCTTGGTGTTGTGTTGCTCTTTGTGGTGTTGAGTGTTTTCTTACCTTGTCTACCCATCTTTTCCTCTGATTGGTGTAGTTGGGACTGTATCTCTAATGATCAAACTTCCAGGTGCCAGTGGATCCAAGGCTCAGATAGTTGCTTCTCATGTTGCTGCCAGGGCCATGGTTCCAGTCACCCTAGAGGTGACTACGCGTTCCCAAAGGTTGTTTGGCACTCCTGGGTGTCACAGTGTAAACATGGATGTCTTTCTGACCTGCTCCCATGTAGGTCACTTGCTTTGGCTGCTCCTGCTGAGGTTGCTGACTTGGGCCTGGTCTGACAGAGGTCACTGGCTCAGGCTTGCTCTGACAGAGGTTGTTGGCTGGCTCAGGCCTACTTTAGTGGAGGTCACTGACTCAGGTCTGCTCCAGCTGAGGTCGCTGGCTTGGGCCTGTTTTTGTGGAGGCCCTTGGCTCAGGCCCGGTCCCACAGAGGTCTCTGACTTGGGCCTGATCCCTTGGCAGTAGCTCCCTTGTACCTTCTCCTGTGGAGGTCACCTCCTGGAGCCTCTTCTGGTGGAGGGCACTGGCTCAGGCCTTCTCTGGCAGAAGTTGCCAGCCTGTTTGATGTTCCTGGCTTGGGTCTGTGCCCACAGAGATCCCTAGCTTGGACCCAGTCCTACAGACAACTCTGGCTCAGGCCTGCTTCCTCAGCAGTTTCTCCCTTGTACCTGCTTCTGTGAAGGTCACTGCCTTGGGCCTACTCTGGCAAAAGTCATTGGCTCAGGCCTGTTCCCTTGGTGGTTGCTCCCTTGTCTTCCTTCCCCCCTTCATAAGAGAGAGATTGGCTGTGCCATTTAACCATTTATAATCAATTCCTTTCAAATGAAAACAAGCATTTATAAGCAATTACTTTAGGAATTTGGGTGTAGTTTTCTCCAAACTGCTTCCTGCTGTTTGTTGGGCGAAGTATTTTTAGGGTTCATGGAGACCTTTTGGGGCAGTATTTTTTCATCAAATCACATTAGCCTGGAAGGAATCCACAGGTTCTCATCTTCTGTGGAAACAAAAGAAGAACCTCTTTTCCAAAGCAACATACCCTTAGACCCAAATTTTGAAGTCAAGATACCTTTATGTTGGTCTAACTTAACAGCCCCTAGAAACAAATGTCTCTCTGCAGTCAAAATTCAAAGAAAACACAATAATATACATAATATAGACTCTCTGTGTATATTACATCTACTTGGCTTATTTTCTTTACTCCTTTAATCTGTGACTCTCTGTACTCTTTTAAATTTCTTTTGCTCTTTAAAGACTTTACTTCATTTTATAACTGTCTATACTCTTTTTCATCTCTCTCCCAAGCCTGATGTGGGAGAATTGTCTGTATTCTGTTGATCATGTTTTAAATAAACGCTGATTGGCCAGGCAGGGAGTATAGGTGGGAAAACCAGACAGGAAGTAGAGGTGAGAATAGGAGAATTCTGGGAAGCAGGAAGCTCCCTTGGCACTCCTGCCTGGACCACTGAAGAAGCAGGATGTGATCTGCCCCGCTGAGAAAGGTACTGAGCCATGTGGTTAACATAGATAGGGATAATGGACTATATAAGTTACAAGAGCTAATAAGAAGCCTGAGCTAATGGGCCAATCAGTTTATAACCTAACATAGACTCTGTGTGATTTTTCTTTGGGGCTTGCCGGCTGTGGGGCACCGGGCGGGACAGAAACCCCAACAAGCAGGCCCTCATGCTACACAAGCCTACATACATTTTTCAACATACTGTGTCTCATTTAGAGGTCTTTCATGTCTGAATCTGTCCTATTGTTTATCTGGAATTCTTTTCTGACAGGGAACATTTTAAAATGGTAAGCAGTGTTGTTATAGCAGCTCTGGATGCTGGCTCCATCTTTCTTGGCCTTCAATATAGTGGAGGTACATTTACCACCAGCTCTGGGACTGTGGGTGGGAGCCATGCTCGCCACCTCAACTCTGGGAAGCACCATGCAGCATATAAACCCTTTTTGTCTGAGTAAAACTAAATCTGCCATGCAGCATGCTGTGCGGCCTGGAAATATCTCCATGTATGGCAGTGGAAATCCGCCATGCTTTCCGGCACACCCAATCCAGCAGTTTGCCCAGGCAGGGATGTTAATCGGCAAGTATGCTCTCAACTTTCCTCCTAACCCTGAGTGGGCATACAATCACCTAGACCCATAGTATGTGCCTGGTCACACAGGTTAACACCAAACGTATTACCATTTTGTCAGTGGAGACTGCTCATTCATTCCCAGTCACCCAGACCCAAATAATCACACAGAAACTATATTATTTAGAATGCTGCTTGGCCAATAACTTAGGTGCATTTCAAGCTAGGCCTTATATCTTAAATTAACCCATTTCTATTATTTTGTATTTATTACCATGAGGCTGGCAGTTTGTTACTCTTGCTTCTTGGGCAGCTACAAGGGGTCTTTCTCCTTTGGCAGTTACATAGCTTCTCTTTGACTCTCTGCCTACTCTCTGTCTATATCTCTTTGAGTCTTTCTATATTCTTCCCTGCCATAGGCCATAGGTCAAAGCAGTTTTAATCATTAACCAATAAAAGCTACATATATACAGAAGGACATCCCATATCAAAGAAGATTAAGGTCAGGGAGACTAGAGTCCAACAAAAATGGAAAGTAATCAGACAGGGTTGGTGGTGTAAGTGCTTTTAGGCCATTTATGGAGTTGATATTAGATTCTAAGTGTGATGGAAGCTTTTAAGGAAGGTGGAAATGTTCTGAGCCCTGAGTGAGCCTTGGGAGGAAATATCTGCTGAAGTTGATACCAATATTCTTATCTAGCTCTTTCTAAGCAAACATCCAGATTTTCTCAGTCACAAGCATAGAATATAGAAGTAGAGAGAAAACCACATTTCTACTAGAAATTGAGGTAAGAGGTCAATCACTTGCTTTGGGCTCAAGGGAATTTCTGCAAGACATAATGTTAATTGCAAAAACAATTAAGAAGAGACCTTAACTTCAGCATAGCCAAGCCACTTACTTAGGGACTTGGATGAGAATGGAGAAAGAGAGGGTCTAGGAGTACATCAGATCCCCATCACTTACTCTTTGTTGACTGAGGTTTCTGTCCCGCCCAGTTCTTCAGCTATTAAGTCCCAAAGAATCACACAGAGGTCTACATTAGTTATAAACTGATTGGCCCATTAGCTCAGGCTTCTTATTAACTAATTCTTACAACTTACATTAATCCATAATTCTTGTCTGAGTTAGACACATGGCTTGGTACCTTTTTTGGCACAGCAGTCACACCTTGCTCCCTCTGCATCTGAATCATGACTGCAGACTGCAACTTCCCTCTTCCCAGAATTCTTGTTGCCCTACCACTACTTCCTGCCTGGTCGCCTGCCCAAGCTCCCTGCCTGGCTACTGGCTAATCAGCATTTTATTAAAAATAATACAAGTGACAGGATAAAAGACCATTGTCCCACTGCAACTCTGGGACAGTTTGTCTCATACAGCAATCACACAAAACAGGTTCTTTCATTTCCATCAGTCTGATTGTCAAATATTCCAAGGCACTAACTACCTTGTCTAATTGTATGGATTCAGTTTGACATGACTGGAGCCATTTTAAATCATAACACTGCCATTGCTTCTGTAACCGTAGTCAGTTTTTTGTCTACATAGTTTCCCGGCAACCTATTGTCTATCTATCTATTAGGTATCTGTCATCTCTCTATCTATTCTGTTAGCATTATATATGGCCTAGCACCAGGAATGTTCCTGTCTCATTGATATTAGCTAAGATAAACCAGGAATAGCAGGGCTAAGATGAAATTACCTCTGCCCTAACCAGTAAATAAATCTTCCTTACCCAAATTGTAGAGGTCCACCTGATCATTCTGCTTCCTCAAACTATACTCCTGATAGTAGAACACTTCTAAGTAACTTGCACTCTATCTATAAAAGGCTGGGTCTGTCTCCTCTACAGTCTCAACAGCACCTTGAAGCCAATCCTCATGTTTAGTGACCGAGTTGATTCAGAACACTGTCTAACAAGGTCAGTTTCCACAGAAAACAGAAACAAAAATAAAACAAAGCAAAACGAAAGAGGCATAGAGGTGTAGACCCAGCCATTTCGATTTATATCACAAGTAACCAATTGAAATTCTTTGCTATACAAGTGAATATCCTAGCCACTGATACCTTTGGGTCTGGCTTTCTTCACACCATCCCTAAAAAGTTTAATTGATAAACTGGCAAGGAAAGACCACATTTAAATCAAATTTATAGCATGTGTCCCTTTTGGGGTGATATAAACTGTACAAAACTCCTTAACTTTCTAGAAAGATAGCCAGAAACGACCCTGGGACTCCTCCTATCCTGGGCTGTACACATGCAAAAGTTTATGATTATAATGAAAAGGTACAAGAGATGGAAATGAGGCTTAATTTAGAAATCAGAGAAATATCTTCCAATGAAATATAGTTGCTTTGGTAAATAAGAGAATTTTTAGAATATTTCGAAGGTGTGGTTTTCCAAGAGTCAAGAAAGTTTTGAAAGGTCAAATTCAGAACACATAGTCATGAAACAATGAAAGCCAAATTTAGAACCATTTGTTGGCCATGGAGTGTTGGCTGTTTGGGCCTCAAACTTCTGAACTCCATCCTACCATTTTCTTTCAGTACCTTAGCAAACACCATCAGTAAAATGTGAAAAAACAAATAAAACACAAACAAACAACAAAAAACAAGTTACAAAAAAATAAATCCAACCAACCAACAAAAGTCCCTTGCCCCTAACAATCTATACAAAGCTGAAATAATTTCCTAGATGAGGGAGTCTTTTCTGTCAAAGGGGCTGCACTCTGGTTCTTACTTTTTCTAAGTGGGACAGCAATTTTTTTCAAGGAGAGGGGAGAACCAGTAACATGTACCAGTAGCATGTACCAGTAGCATGTGCCAGTAGCATGTGCCAGTAGCATGTGCCAGTAGCATGTGCCAGTAGCATGTGCCAGCTGCATGTACCAACCGCGTGTGCCAGATAAGTGTGCCAGTTGCATGTATCAGCTACATGGGAACAGAGTGGAGAGTAATTCAAGAGCAAACATCTGAAAGAAGAGATTCCCAAAACCAGGAGTCTCAGAGTGTTAAGCCAGTTCTGTCACTGGAACTACAAATTCCTTTCAGATGTTCAGACTTGAGAAAGCCTTGAGCTCCCCCTAGAGGCCAGAGCACATCACAACGTTTCCACAGTAGGTCCTGCTCTGTGTGTGTGATGTTGTGCCTGTCCCTCAGAGGAGGTTTTGAATGCAGTCTCTTTACAGCCTCTGACACACCAAGCTCACACCACTTACCACATCGTGTCAGGTGTTACAAACCATGACTCTGTTACATGTGTGAGTCCCTTGAGGTCAACAAGACTGTCTCTATGTGTCCTCATCCATTACAATGACATCTGTTACTTGAAGGGCCTTGTTTCTTCTTTTGTCTTTCAGTGCTCTTGTTTCTTCTTCTCCTATTCTTCCTCTTCATCTATATTATGACCAACAACTTATAACGTCTTAATACACTAGTCCTAACAATTCTATAGAGGCAGATGTCTGTGCCTGAATTTCCTAGAGGAAGAACTGATGTTTAAAGAGATGAGTTTAGCCTAGTTGCTCAAAGGCATGCATCCTGATATAGACTTTCATGATCAGTTAGGCCACCCCTGTCTTTCCCTTTGGATGTTTTCTTAGCTCCACCTTCATTTTGTTTGCACCAACCTGTGTAGACTCGTGGTGCATGTTGCACCATGAATTAACAAAATCAAAATTATTTTCCCTCTCTCGTCCTTCCTGTCATATATATATATATATACCAGTGCAGGTAAAATCAAGCAAAGCAACACTGATTCTCAAATTAGATGGCATATTATAAACATCTGGGGAATTTAAAGAAGTTTTAGTATCTGAGCCTCACCCAAAAACATCTCTGATTAATGATTTAAAGTATATCTCTGTGTATGCGCGTGCACGTGTGCACGTGCACATGTGTGTGTAAAGTGGCTGTGAAGATCAAAGGAATCAGATACCAGTTTAGAGGTAGAATTACAGTGGGAACTGAACTTGGGTCCTCTGTAAGAGAAATATGTGTTCTTAGCCACCGGGCCATTTCTCCCACCTTAGTGCTTCATATTTTCAGTAGATTTTAAACTCACCCTCCAAAGGGAGAACCACTGCAGTATAGAAACTGTCAAGAAAGGTTTTTAAAGTCTCTGACAGCACCCCGCAGAGACAGGCATCATGGTTAATGTTTCAGAGAACTTCTGTTTACCCACATCCAGGACAACAACATATCACACAAATTGTCAGTCATTTAATTTTACTACCTGACCCCTCCAGGCTTGTAGTTTGAAGGTTTGGCTGTAAGTTGAGGGCTTGGGGGAAGTGGTTGGAGCCTCGGGACTCTAACCACATCATGTATCATGCCTTGACATTTTGATAACTTTACTGGGAGGAGGCAGGACTAGGTAGCACCTGAACTCTGTGGCAGGAATAGGTCCTTGCATTCTCTAAAGCGGTAAATATCTTGACCCTAGCACCTACTGTCATTCACTCTGATTCCTGCGATATGAGTGGCCTTCTCTGCCACAGTGCTCTAGAAGCCTCCAAGGAGCTCTTCCTCATCTCAAGCCCAAATCAGTGGAACCAACTGTCCACAAATCCATGAGCCAAAATCATTCCTCCTTGAAGCTGATTTTCTTAGGCAAATGCCTACAATAACTAGATTTGATGTTAGATAATGAGGATGGCATTCTCCACTCATATAGCACCTGCTTTGTGCAGTGTATCTTGAAATCATTGAAAAGTTGAAGGATTGAGTGTATAGGCTTTAGGTTCATAAATATTGGGATCAGAACGGAACATGACAGTACATGCCTGTAATGCAGGCTATCAGAAGGCTGAAGCTGGAGCATTTCAAGTTTGAGACCAGTTTGGACTGTGTAATAAGATCCTGTCTCAAAAAAAGACAACTAAGCAAACAAATAGACATTGGGCTCATACCTCAGCTCAGAGCTACCTTGAATAAATGAAACAAAACCTTTACACTTTCGCTTCTTCTGGAAAATGGTGAAGATATTGTTGACGATACCTAGTAAGTAGTTATATAAAGTAGTTATATACTACAATACTATTAAGTAGTTTGGCATATGTTTAAAGATTAATACGTGTTAGTTGCTTTGTGTCTACATCTGATATAGCAGGGGATATGATGTCAGTTTAGGGCATTTTCAGTTACAAGCCCTGGTGGGACATCAAAATGGAGAGAGTAGCAAGAATGACTACAGCCAACAGGACTGTAACTGAATATAGAGGTGTCGCTCTTGTATGTGTAACCTAACAGTGTGTGTTAAGAGCTGAAAGTGTTCACATTTGTCAGGAAATAAGTGTCACAAAGACACCCATCAAATCAAACAACTCAAACCGGAAGTGTTTTTCAACTTCAGGAAATATTCAGTGGGATGGATGTCTATGGTTCTACTGCCCAGGGCAAGCCATACAAGACTCTTGTTTTCTACTGCCCAGGGCTGGCCATACAGGACTCTTGCTTCTTTTTTCACCTTTTGACAATTTTGTATGTGTTTACAGTGTATCAGATTCACTCCCTTTTTGTCTTTTCTAACTACTTCCCTTGCCTACGATAGCCTTGTCTTTTCTACTAGTCCCCTAACCCCTCTCGCTTTTACGGTTTTTATAGTTATATTTATTCATGCAGATTGCTACAAAAGTATTTATAAATATGTAACAATAATAACTGAAGAGAGAATCCAGGAATTTAGGAAGAAGGATGTAGGATGAGCTGAACAGAGGAAAATGATATAATTATATCTTAATAAAAATAAAATAAATAGGAGCTGGAGAGAGGCCTCAGAGGACCTGTACCCACATGATAGTTCACAACTGTCTGTAATCTACGTGCTGGGTATTTAGTGCCCTCTCCTGGGCTCTGTAAGCATCAGGCGCATAAGTGGCATACAAACATACGTGCAGGCAAGAACCCATGCATACAAAATAAAAATAAAATTAACTTTTTTCTTTCGTTCTTCTTCTTTTTTGATGTGTGGATGGGCATTAGGTGCTCATCCTTGCAATGCCCATGTGATGCCCAGAAGACAACATTTCATAGCGTTCTTCCACACACCCTGGCTCTTTCCACCCCCTGTTCCGCAATGGTCACGAGTGGAGGATGTAGATGTTTCAGTTAGTGCTGAACACTCAGTAGTCCGACGTTCTCAGCACTTTGAAGAGTTACACTGATGGTCACCCACTCCCCAAAGAGGATCCTCTAAGGCTTAGAGCTGTACCAGTTTGAGTACAAATACACATCTTCAGAAGGAGGTTTAACTGTGTGTCCACTTGGCAAAACATCACTAGTAGGTCCCCCATAGGGTTTGAATTTGCTAATCACAGGAGTTTGACCAGCTATACTGTACCAGGCATGGATTCTCTCCCTGAACTTGAATCTGAACCTCAGATTCAGTCAGGAGCAGTTGCTTACCCCTGCCTTGTTTTTTGCGGTTGTTTGTTTGTTTGTTTAAACTGGTATATGTAGTAAGCAGTACTTTCTAGTCAGTATCACTAGATCACAAATAATGACTTATTAATTATGACTGTTCAGCCTTTTGGTATACACTGGATATCTCAGCTGCTCTTCAGTATATACCAAAAGAACTATAAGAACTAGTTAAGTTCTTATAACTTAAATTAACCCATATGTTTATTTTATAACTTAAATTAACCCATATATTTATTTTAAAGAAAATGTGGTACATTTACACAATGCAGTATTACTCAGCTGTTAAAAATGACATCGAGAAATTTGAAGGCAAATGGATGCAACTTGAAAAAAAAACATTCTGTGTGAGGTAACTCAGACCAATAAAGACAAACATGGTATGTACTCACTCATAAGTGGATATTAGCTATAAAATAAAGGATAACCATGCTACAATCCACAGCCACAGAGAGACTAGGTAACAAGGAGGGCCCAAGAGGGGATGCAGGGATCTCCTTGGGAAGGGGAATTAGAAGAGATCTCCTGTGTGGACTGAGGGTAGGTGGGTATGGAAGCTGGAGGGATTGAGTTGGGGGGTGGCTGGAGGGGGAGAGTACTGAAAGAGATGACTGGAAAGGGAGAGGCGTTTCAAGGACAGGTAGGATCCTGATGCAAGGGAAACTCCCAGGAATCTACAAGGATGACCCCAGCTAAGACTCCTAGCAATAGTGGATACGTAGTCCGAACTTGCCATCTCCTGTGATCAGCTTGGTGACTATCCTAATTGTCATCAGAGAGTATTCCTCTGTGACTGATGAAAACAGATACAGATACCCACAGCCAAACATTAGACCAAGTTTTGGGATTCCCGCTAAGGAGAACTGTAGGATCCAGAGGGGTCAAGAATATCACAAGAAAACCCACATAATCAGCTAACCCTGCTGGTAGGAATTCACAGAGTCTGAACCAACAACCAGGGAGCCTGCATGGGACCCACCCAGACTATCTACAGATATATGACAGTTGAACATATGTGTAACTTGGTCTATTTGTGGGACTTCTAACAATGGGAGCAGAGGCTATCCCTAATGCTTTGGCTGTGTCTTGAGATCCTATTCCTCATACTGGGTCATCTTGCCCAGACTAAATAAAAGGGAGGAGCTTAGTCCTACCTTTACTTGATATGCCATGCTTTGTTGGTATCCATGGGAGCCCTGCTCCTTTCTGAACAGAAACAGAGGAGGAGTAGATTGAGGAGGGGGAAGGGAATGGGAGGAGATGAGGAGAGGAAACTGCAGTTGAGATGTAAAAGGAAGGAAGGAAGGAAGGAAGGAAGGAAGGAAGGAAGGAAGGAAGGAAGGGACAGAGGGAGGGAGGGAGGGAGGAAGGAAGGAAGGAAGGAAGGAAGGAAGGAAGGAAGGAAGGAAGGAGAGGAGAACTGAGGGAGTAATAAGGATACATTGATGAGGCCCTTCCCATCTGGGGTCCAGACTTCCCTGTACTGAAACTTTCACCCAAACCCAATGTCCTGGGTGCAGGGATTCACAACACTCTGAATGGCTGGAGGGGAGAATAATTTGAATCGCTGAGCATTCATGCACTATTAATTCAGAAGTTACACATTTCCATTTTAAATTCCTAGTCTATTTCCCTGGAGACCAATCTGCCTTTTCCTTGGAGACCGGTACAATCTTCATATTCCTTCCAGGCTCTGATGACTCTCCTGTGTGGTGACACAGCCTGCCCTGGCTCTTTCTGCCTATCTCCCTAGGAGTCCTTACCTAGTCTTGTCTTCTTCCACAAAGCGATATCAGTGTTGGGTCTCTCTGTCCCATTGGCCACTGGGGAGACCCTGGCATCTCATCAGAAGGCAGTTCCTGGTTCCAGAGACTTTTTGTGTGCTGAGAGGCCCCTGAGCACCTGTCTCTCTTGACAAACTGGGGCGGGGTGGGGGTGTGGTGTGGTAAAGGAGATCTCGAAATGTTGTGGGAATCTTTTTGGAATAAAAATCAATAGCGTGGAAGAAAGAAGTCACCCATGGACCGAAGCCAGCCTAGATCTCAGCTGTCCTGAGTCCAATTTGTATTCTCATTTTATACAGTAAGACTACAAGTCAAGGTGGGCAAGCAACCAAGATTTTACAAAAATGTACACGGTGGTCAGCAGATTGTTAGCGGCAGCTCTCCATTTGTTTCATCTGTTTCCCCAGGCCATTCTGTTTCAGGTAGCAGCTGAAGTCATGTTTGGCAAATAGACACTACAAGCAGTACTTTAAGTAGATCACTAAATAAATCAACATCTAACCACTGGTCTTTTCTACCTTATTCTGCTTCACTTCCCCTAGCAGAGTTACACTTCTTAAACTTCCCTAAATAGCCACCAACTGTTCAACTGCAGGGGCCTATGAGGAAAATTCTTATTCAGCCCCACCACATTCCACTCTAGAACTTACTTCTGCTTTCCAGGAAGAAAGAAACGGCATCAAGGAAGATGAGCACAAGAAGCCCTACCACAGCCTGACTTTTTGTGCCGCTTTCCGGAGCTGGCCAGCCAATCAACTTGATGATAGTGGGGAAAGAGGGAGGAGGATGGAGCGTCCCATAATTCCTTTTCCTCCTCGTTCTTCCTTACCCTGACGTGAATCAGAGATTGTAAAGAGACTGTGTGCTGTCGAGAGGTGATGTGACAAGACCAAGTTCATTTTCTAAAGTGTTTCTACTCTTCTTAGGAGAAGGAAAACCGCATTTATGAACTATGAAATAAATGGCATAATTTTTATGACTCTATGCGGAAGTTAAATGTCCTCACATTCATGGTATAAAGTCAGAGTGAGTGGCGAGATTCATGCCAATAATTTAAAATTTAAGCTTCCTCTACTTAGAATAACAGTATATAGCAATTTAAAACACTTTGAGAAATCAGCGGTATTTTATAGAAAGATTGAACTTTATATTTTACTATATGGTATGTGCATGGGTGAGTATTTCTGTGGGTATGGAAGCACATGGAAGGTCAGAGGTCAACCTTGGGTGTCATTATTTAGACACTATCCTGTTTTGTTTGTGACTGGCCTAAAGATCGTCAAGTAGGCTGGGCTGGCTGGCCAGCCTCAGGGACCTATTTGTCTCTGCTGTAATTGGTTATGAGCCATGTCAATCATACCCAGCTTGTTGTTATTGTTTGTTTGCTTTCATTCCAAATTTGCTCGTCTTTTTTCCATTTTTAATTGAAAATGGATTTTTTCATATAATATATTCTTATTGCAAATTTATTTCCCTCAACTCCTTCCAAATCCTTTCCTCCTACCCAAATCCATACCCTTTCTTTCTCTCTATCATTAGAAAACAAGCAGGCATCTAAGAGACAGTAATACACCCAGCTTTTTAGATGAGTTCTGGGGACTGAGCTCAGGTTCTCACGGTAGGGTGGCAGGCACTTTACAACCGAGTCATCTCCCTAGCCTTGTTTTATTGACCTTAATGTCACTCTTCCCTTCTGTTCTGAACGAGCCCCACTTATTTTTACAAGCCCCCTCCTCTAAATGTAGTCTCTCAGCTTCAATTGCCATTACTCTATGACTTTGGCCATGTTTAATTCAAGAGAATGAAGTTATACCATCAGAGTGCAAAGATGCTGGTCCCTTGTTGATCTTCTCCCAAGTGTTCTAACCCCACTCCATGCCTATAGTCACAGGGGAAAGGGGGGAACAGAGCGAGGGAAAGACTATTCCTCATCTTATCTCAACATGATTTCCTTCCATCACACAGACACTTGCATGCACGCACGCATGCACACACGCATGCACACACGCATGCACGCACGCACACTCACGCTTTACAACTCTGCTCATAGCACCCATGTTCTCCTTCTTCCCCACTATCTCAGAAATTGATCACCTTTCCCTGAGCTCACTGTCAAAGCTCTCCATTGTCTCTCTTGGGGCTCTCCTCCTGCAACCGCCGTGCGTACTAAAGCAAGAAACTAATATTTCTCTCTAATACCTCTGTGCCTTTGAAGGAGGCCACCCTTCTGGCCACGGGAAGTCCCTAGGCTTCTGAGAATGGCTTGTTGCTGGCAGAGCAGGTGGCCCTGGCCTGCAGCTCAGTAACTTGACTTGTTTGAAAGGGCAAACTTGTTTGAAGGTGCAAAGTGTGTGTGTGTGTATCACACACAGAGAGACACTCACGTGTGTGCACACAGGCAACCTCCCCAAACCTGAGGGAATGCCCTGCTCTTTCTGGAGGTTCATGGAATAGAAGTCTGAACCAGTTCTTTCTGGATCTAAAATGGACAGGAGTACCCTGCTAAGCTCTGAGCTCTGAACTCCATCTGCATCTCTGACCTGGCCTTCCCTCCCTAGCAGACCCTTGTGTGAGGGACTTTTGCTGAAGCCCCATAGGCAGCTGTCCTAGCTTCCCTGAGGGCAGGGAGGGTGGGGTGGATGTTCACCTTGGTGTCTCAGAGACAGGGCCTTTGCAGTTTGGAGGAGAGGCTGAAGGCACTGGGGAAATGACTGGCATATTTACCTTCACACCAAGTTAGCGAGAGCTCATGAGATAGCTGCTTGCTTCCTCTGACTGGGATACTCCAGAACATAATGATCTTGCCGTTTAAGTGTCTGAGTTTTTTAGTTTTCACACTTTCTAAAATGACAGCTTTAACATTCCTCCACGGGATCCAACAGACTAGATTGTCTCCTGGCAAGCGACTCCAAGAAGAGCCACCTAGGAGTAGCAAAGGGGGCAGACAGGTTCCGCCTGAAGACGGGTGGAAAACAGACTGATTCAAAGAGGATGACTTCTCCCCTCTCTCCCACATACATGGAGCAAGGGCATGGCCGCCAGGTCACGGTCATTCCACGTGCTTCTCCAGCTGGGTGCTGTGTGGGAAGCAAAAGCTTCCTGGCTCCCTGCCACAGAGACAACTTGTTCCAACTTTGTATTACACCCCATCAGGCAGGGCAGCAGGGACACTGAGCGGGCCTGCAATAATCTGCGTCCACGCAGTCTGGCTGCGCTATCCTGGTGACGTAGTACAGGGCTGCTGTCGATGTCAGTCTGCCTGCCTGGCAGGGTGGCAGGATCGTGGGGTGGCCCTTCTGTTACTCACACATCTTGTGACTCAGAAGCACACGTGAAAGGTCTTAATTTATGGTTCCCTCTCCTCCCCCAGTCCCTTCACACTCTCCACAGTTAATATGGTCTTTTCTTCATTCACCTCAAACCCACTTCTACCTCTTCTGCCGCCTTCTGTTGGTTCATATTCGTGTGTGGAGAAGGGTGGGCTATCCTTATTTACAGTTCCTCACTACCCTTCAAGGTACATCTTTGGGGGTGTGGCTATGCAACTTCGAACTGGATTCAGACCCAGCTTAATTTTTGTACAAGGTACATGGAAAAGATCGTGGGAAGGTTGTAGTCAGATGGAGGGATTCTGAAGAAAGGGCACCAGACATAACGATGTTGGGCCCCAGAGAAAGTTTTTAGAAGTAACTCTTTCTTGGAGAGGGGACTTTGGAGTCTGGAGGGAGCAAAGGAGCTGTGAGGAGTGTGGAGGCCACACCTGCCATTCCGATGCCACTGACTACTTTGTCGGGCATTTTGCTAACTCTTTGAACCACTACTGGGCCAGGCTCTCAGAAATTTAGATTAACTTTTTTATCATCTGTTTTTCTAATACAGCTCAGAAAAATTAGTGATGTTCTCCTAAAGTTGCACAGCCTGGAAGCTGAGACCTGGAATTCCAAACAAGCTCTATCTAATGTTAGTGTTCAAATTCTTCTTAAAACAGGGAAATTCGTGGTTTTAATTCCATGATTTTCTCTTTCCTTCTCCTCCCTCCAGCCACTCCTATGTCCCTCTGCCCCCTCTCAAATTCGTGGCCTCTATTTCTTTTTTATTGTTTTATAGATATGAATAAATATATCAATGCTACCTGTCAGTCCCTTTAGTATTGCATATATACAATATATATATATATATATATATATATATATATATATATATATATATATATATATATATATATGTTTTTACATTGGCTTGGCAAGAGAATTTGTGGCTGATTCTTCAAAAGACAGAGAAATGAATTGGTAGATAACTGAAAAAGTTATCGGAGATGGGTGGCCGTGTTCTTCACTCTGCGGGTGTGAAGGTGGCCTTGTGGTGAGCAAATGACTGTGGGCCACCTGCCCCTGAACAGTCTGAGACTTTGGCCTTCAAGGAAGTGTAGCCTGGGTCAGGTCAGAGTAACATTCATTATTCCTAAGAGCACTGAGACAGGGCGAGGTAATCATAAAGGGAGGTGGGTGGGGAGGGAGAGAGGTAGAACCACCCTGCTTCTTCCACCCATGACAGCTCTTTGAAGATTCCCAGATTCCATGTCAGCTGTATTTTCAGAAGGTGTTTTATAGTCTAAGATGGTCTAAGTGGTTTATGTCATGCAGTGGTTCTCAACTTGTGGCTCATGATCCCTTTGGGGGTCACATATCAGATATTTACATTATGATTCTTAACAGTAGAAAATTACAGCTATGAAATAGCAACTAAAGTAATTTTATAGTTGGGGGTGAGGTTAGCACAACATGAGGAATTGTATTAAAAGGGTTACAGCATTAGGAAGGTTGAGAACCATTGTGTCATTGTCCTAAACCATTTCTTATGTTCTAGGACAACTGTATACTTAAAAAACACGCAATTCGGAGTAACATACTATCGAATGCCACAGAACAAGGGAACCTTTTCTTCAAGGAGATATGAGCTTTAGCATCTTGAACTTGCATTTCAGGCTTTGCTTACTATTGGATAAGATTCCTACCCCAGTACCGATGGGTGGAACTGAGTGCTGCTTTCTATGACGTGTTTAGAGAAGTTCTTGTAAGGAGTGTGTGCCCAACAAGGGGTCATGCTCTCCTGTGAATAATGTCATCTAGCTACTAGAAACAGAGTTAAGGAGGAAGGGATGTTTTCTGATTCTTAAGCTTGTGCGTGCATGTGTGCATGTGTGTGTGTGTGTGTGTGTGTGTGTGTGTGTGCGCGCGCGCGTGCGTGCGTGCGTGCATGAGTGCCTGTGGGCACCGCAATGCCTGCTCTGGTGAGGGAACATTGGTAGCACTTTGTAGTTATTAAGGACTTGATCATTTTCAGAGTTCGCATTTAAACAACCTCATCTGAGCAAGGCAACAGCCCAGTAAAGTGGATAGAGTGTGATTTCCAGGTCCATTTCACACACTGGGGAGATGGCAGCTGGGATACAGTGACCCTGCTCAGTCTTGTGGCTAGTCAGTGGCAGAGCTGGCCCCCGCACCCAGGCTTCATGCTTCTTCTTCTGACATGCAGTGCCCTTCCTTCTGAAGGCCAACAGTTTTACTAAGAGATAAAGTCAGAGAAAGGAGTATTAGGTTGGAATTCATAAATGACATCAATAGCCAACTGCCAGATTAGATAGTGAGGGAAGCGTTGGACTTTGAGATGATTGAGCAAAAGCAAAGAGAAAATACAGACACGGTGGTAAATGGCCCAGCAGGAGGGGGCATGGCCGCAGAGCTTGCTGGGCTCTGCGAGTCAGTCTCAAACTCTCCCTGTTAAGTCGATTTGGTTCCTTAGTAACTCTGAAGTTCTTTCTTAGCTGGTCTATCTCTGCCACAACTTAACTGATGGGACACGTTTCCTCAGGTAAGAAAAACCTCAAATTGTCAATGAACAATTACTGCTTATTTCAGAGTCTTAAAAACTCACCAGCACAGGTTTCAATAAGAAAATCCCTCTAACGAAGACTAGAAGAGATATATTTCAATTCCAGCCAAGATTCTTCCAGCTGAACCATGCAGATGTGGCCACTTTTAGGGAAATTTATTTGTCCCTTTAGGGCTCAGTTTTTTTTTATAATTTATTTAACTTTATTTTATGTGGATTGATGTGAAGGTATCAGATCCCCAGAAACTTGAGTTACAGACAGTTGTTAGCTGTCATGTGGGTGCTGGGAATTGAACTCGGGTCCTCTGGAAGAACAGCCAGTGCTCTTAACCGCTGAGCCATCTCTCCAGCCCCCTCAGGGATCAGTTTTAGTCTTCAGTGTCTAGGGAAGTGGGGCTTGATTCCTAGAATAGACACTCTTTAATTCACCGGCCCCAGACGGTTGAGCCCACACAGGCACTCTGGTCTTCTCAGAACAAACAGTTCTGATTGCTTAGCAATGGAGAATGTCAAAACATTGCCATGAAGACACGGAAAGTAAAACCCTTTTACTCTAATGCTGGTCCCTGAGCCTCCTTATAATACTGTAAAGCTCTTACACCTTCCCGTTCTGAGCTTTAAAAAACAACCAAATGAGGGGACAGAGAGATGGCTTCATGATTAAGACCATTAGCTGCCCTTGTAGAGGACCCAGATTTTGTTCCCAGCACCCATAAGGTGGGTCATAATCTTCTGTAACTCCAATTCCAGGGGATCTGACACTTTCTTCTGGTCTCCATGAGCACTGCACATTTGATGCACATACATATATGCAGGCAAAACACACACACATATAAAATAAAAATAAGTAAACTGTAACCTCCAGTTCCAGGGACTCTGATGTGTTCTGGGAAACAGGCAGCACACAGTTCAGATACATACATGCAGGCAAGTACTCATATACATAAAATAAAATAAACCTATTTTGATATGGTAAACTGAATAATATATGATCTTAAGTCAATAAAGCTGAAACATTAAGAAAAGAACAGAAAGGAATTGAAATTAATATGTTTAAATTTTGTCAGCAATTATTAGTTGCACAAAATAACAGGTTTTACTGTGGCATTTTTCTCCTGGGAGTTTGTTATATACTTTGATCATATTCATCTCCATAACATCCTCTTTTTACTCCTCCTCCAAGTCCCTTCCTCTTCATTCATAGTCTGCCTTCTATTTTTATGTAGTTTATGTATTTGCCTCTCCCTAGATTCCACATAGCAGAAAAAGTGTGCAAACCTATCCTTCAAAGTCTAGCTTATTTCAGAAAGCAGGTCTTATTCTAGGTCCAGGAGATCAAGCCTGGGGTTTTTCCACATACTAGCCACACAAGGCATTTAAAGATTATTTCTCTTATTTTATGTGTCTTGTGTGTATGTCTACCATTTGCGATGGAGAAGTGGGTATCAGGTTCACTAGAGCTGGAATTACAGATGGTAGTGAGCCACCCTGCATATATACTGAGCTCCAAACCTGAGTCTTCTGGAATAACATAAAAAAAATGCTCTTGCCTGCTGAGTCATCTCTCCACACACTCTTTATACACTTGGGTTGATGGCAACATTATCTACAATAGCCAAAGGTCAAAAAAAAAAAAAACCCAAGGATTCATTTACTGGTAAACGGATGAATAAAATATGACATACTAATGCAGCAGAATATTACACAGCCTTGAGAGGAAAGGCAGTGGGTGCCAGAAGCAAAGTACCTAGTGAGACAGGATGGAGTCTGGGAGCTCCAGGAATGAAACTTCAGTATACTGTGCTAAGTGAAACACAACCAGCTATGACACAACTATAGGATCCCATTATATGAAATAGCTACAATAGTCTAACTTGTAATGTAGAAAACAGAATAGTGGTTGCCAGATTCTGGGGAGAGGGTGAAATGGAGAGTCCTTTAAGAGATAGAGTTTCAGTTTTGTACAAGTTATAGAAATTTGTTGCCTAACAATGATTAGTGATACTGAACTGGACACTTAAAATGATTAAGATGGCAACCTTTATGTCATATGTAGTTTATCAGCATATTGCTTTAGGGGACCAAGGATTCTTGTATGACCAGACAGGAGAGTTGCAACCCAGCTTCCCGTGATTCTGCAAATAAACCATAAAAGAGATTTCAAAACCTAGAGTGGTAATGACAATATTCTACCTGTCAGGTATTTCAAAGATCACAAGGATTAAAATGTTAAGCTGGTTGCTCTAGACATCTTGAGATTTATATGAGTGATTCATGCTCATATTAACACTTTCATTCAACAAATATGCATTAGGTACCTAGTGTATCCCAGACACAGTGCTAGATGCTGGGGGCAGTGGTGAAGCATCCCTGTCCCATGCCTTGTGGGTCTAACGGGCAGGCTGAAACTACTGACATCAAGTACTAATTGGCCATGCATAAAACTGCAGCATTCATACCTTTCTTAGATCTCTTTCCTCATGTTACTTCACAGAGTCATTCATGGGCACTGCCATGACAACCCTTTCCGCACCGCGATCATCCCAACTGCCATCATTACTATCACCACCATCACCACCACCCCACCACCCCACCACCCCCACCACCCCCACCACATCACCACCCCCACCATCGCAATGTGTTAGTACATTTTTGTACTCAGTTTGATTTGACTTGTGGCCTCAAACCTTTCCTACCTCTGAGGCTACAAGCTCCTTAAGATTAGATCGACATTGCTTTTCCTGTGCTCACAAACACAGTACCCTCTCTCCATACTGTCCACACAGCTAATGAAAGGCCAGATACAGAATCTTAGGGAAGACAGTGTAAACTGTGCTGGTAATGCTAGCCCCTACTCCTCGGCTAAGACAATGACAGCCTTGAACCATCCTAGCCTCAAAAGCAGACAGCGAAACAATAAGGAAATACCTCTGTCACATGTTCGAAATGACATTTTTAAAAGTCCGTTACTGATTCTTCCAGTCTTTCCTTTTCCTTGAGTCCTTTCTCCTCAGCATCACTAAGACTGCGGTGGTCCATGCTTACAGCTGCTAGTTTCTTTGCGACTCATACTTCATGCTGTATATGAACACATCTGACTTGTTTAGCATATTCAAACCACAAGTATTCAGAGTGGGGCAGCGAGTGGATAATAAAGGGAGCACTGTTGAAGGCATTGTTGGGAAGGAGCATGAATGATATTATATTGTCTCTTGACATAATCTGCAATTGGACACCTCTCGTTCAGAGTTCGGCACATACATCAGAACTTTAGTGAGAATCCTGCTCTCTGCTAGACTTCTGCTCATGTTATTTAATTCATGCTTGACAATCGGTTCCTGTGTTTTGTTGTTTGGCTCATGGGTTTGTGTTTGTGGTAGTGGAAACTGAATCCCGGGCCTTACAACGACCAGGCAAGCCCTTTCCCACCAAATTGCACCCTCGGTCCTCATAACTAATTTCTGCTGGAGGCCTTGCCATCTCATTGCACATGTGGTGAAAATAAGCATTCGTAAGATCGGGACAGTCCCCAGTGTTCTGCAGCCTCACGTCCATTAGTCTTCCTACAGATCCTAGCTTAACATTGAACAGTTTACAGTTAGAAGACTTTTATAAGCAACAACAGTTCTCCCAGCTAAAAAGGAACCAAAGAACGAAAAGCCCTCAATGGCAACACAAAAGATAAACAAAAACCAAACAACCAATCAGCAATAAAATAACCCTGTAGATAATCTATTGAGTCAGCAGCTGTGTTTTTCCTAAGGTTCAGAAAGTGTTAGCTTTGCTCTCTTGAACTCTTGAGTTTCAGCCGCACTGCACTGCAAGCCCCAGAGGTGGGCATGCTGATGACACAGGGGCAGCATCCAGTGGTACTGCTCAGGGGCCAGGGCACTCCTGCTCCTCTGACATGCCCTGCCAGGCAGCTGTTCACGTGAAACCATGCCCAGCTTAAGCAGGAATGCCTACCTAGGTCTGCCGACGCAAGTCATTTCTCTCTGATTAATGCAGGTTTAATGTCCAAGGTCGTAAACCGCCCAGAAGGGAACAAGAATGAACTAATCCATGCTGTCTCTGGCCACCAAAATGTGGTTGGGTCTGCTTCAGACAATGGCTTGGAGCAACTGATTCTCCCTGTGTTTGCCTTGTGTCTGGACCAATTCTTTACTCTCGGAACCAGAGTTTCTTTGTGCATAAAATAGGGATGATAAACCTTTCGTCAGAAGGTGCAGCAATTACAGATCATGTAAGAAAAGAGCATAGTGTATCAGAAAGCCTTGACAAATAAACAGTAGGTGATATTACTGTTAAATTTATAATGACACTCATAATTCTTTTGTCAGTTCTTCCTTGAGTTTCTCTTTTTGCATGCTTGTGCATGTTGGGCATGTGCTCTACCGCTGAACTACACCTCCAGCTCCCCCAATCTAATTTAACAGCAGTCATGTATGATGAACCTCACAGGTTTCTAGTTTAGGTCATCTTGGTCTAATGAATGAAGAACCTAGTACTTAGATGAGTACCTGGTGGAGACGTGGGAACTAGAACATGTTACATCAAAGCAACATGTTTCAAAGAATGTTTATTTTCCTATGTCATGAAAATTCCACCATGTTTAGATTTATGCCTCCTCCATCATTTGCCCCAGGAAGGATGTTTGTTTTTATTTGTTTTTATAACATTATTTTTGGATCTAATACTCAGTAGGGAAAGCTATAAAATGAACCCACAAAGTTCCATATTTGGGATGTTCTGATGACTCAGGTCAACAACATTAAGCTCAATTCAAATTTTTATTTTATTTTATTTTATTTATTTTTTTTGGTTTTTTTGAGACAGGGTTTTCTGTAGGTTTTTGTTTTGTTTTGTTTTGTTTTTTATCCTGTCCTGGAATTTGCTATGTAGACCAGGCTGGCCTCAAACTCACAGAGATCTACCTGCCTCTGCCTCCCAAGTGCTGGGATTAAAGGTGTGTGCCACCACGCCCGGCTTCAATTCAAACTTTACTGACTTTGAAGACAAAGTAGAAGGGTTGATATGGGCGACCTGTGCACAGCTGTCTATACTCCCCACTTGAACCACTCTTTGTTAACTACTTCCCACCACAAGAAAGGTCCTCTGACCAAAGCTGAGAGCCACACTAATCTAAGGGCAAAATATAAATATCTCAAAGGCAATTTGATGGCAAGACCATTTAGGAGAATAATAGTAGGTTGCCCCTAGAGCCCGCAATCTTCCCAGTCATAAGCTTTCGTCTGGGTTTATAGTACCAGCATGAAATCTCTCCTGTGGATTCAACTCAAATCGGGTAGTTGTTGGCTACTGTTTTAACATCCACACCATTTTGTATCAATGGACGCATCTTGCCAGCAGGTCAGTGAAATGCTAAGACCTCTGCCATCTTTTCTCCCCCAGCATCCTATTACACCCTTCTCGACTGGCTGAGCACTCAGTCTACCCCTCCTTGTGTGGTCTGGGTCAAGTTCCATAATCCACAAAGTTTCAATCTCCTCACCTATCCAACATCAGGCCTGGAGTGGGAACTGTGTAATCTAAAGACTCCCTTGTAGCTCTGACATTCTATGAGCTTGAGGTGAGGAGTGTGTCAGCCTGGTTGCAAAGATTGGCTGTTCGTGCGCCAATCAGAGTTATTGAATAAACACCTCCCTACTGGGTAGTGGAGGGCAAACGTTAAAAACAATCCAACAGGCTTTGCTGAGAGGGCTATAAAAACCACACTCCCCGAGCAGATCTATCCTATCTGGCAGCTGCCACCTCACAAGCTTCTGCTGTCTCAGGACTCTTCTGTTTCACTGTGTAAGTAAAAGGACTTCCTCTGAATACCTGGGTTGGACCAGAAAGCTGAGTTAATCATAGCACTGTGCCTGGAGAGGGGAAATTGTGTTTGCCTGGTGGTGTCTAAAACCTTGATGAATCTGCTGTGTTTATTCTCTCTCTCTCTCTCTCTCTCTCTCTGGGTGTGTGTGTGTGTGTGTGTGTGTGTGTGTGTGTGTGTGTGTGTGAATACTCATTCATACCTTTCCTGAAGGTGATAAAAATGTTCCAGATGAATGGCCAGTTACTGCTTGCCCATGTGACGCACCTCTAAGTCTTTTGTCTTGAAAAAAAAAATACTGTGAACAGGTTTTATTTGTAGGATTCTTATCAGGTTAGATTCCTCTGATTCTATTCTCTTTTCCTAACAACTACTTGTTGTGACATTTTGTGTCTGTGTCTACTGCCTCTTGTCATTTTCTGGGTTCTTCTCCCACACCTACTGGTACTAGTGCTAGAGTTTTTCATCCCACAAATGGACCCTTGGGGCTTTTGCCCTTTGCCTTCTCCTGGGCTAGACACTTCAGAGTGATCATCTTCTGTTATGAATTCCACAGCCTTCCAACACACTTGATGTTTTCCCTGTCATTTTCTACTTGAACTAGACCCTGTGAGAGCAGTGCAGCTTCAAATGTTAGGGATGAAATCCTGCTAACTTACTCTGGTATATTTTCTCTACTGTCTTAGAAACAGTCACACCGTAAGAATATGTCACTTTTTTTTATAAACCCCTCTTCAACCAATTATGTCAGACTCCAGAGGTCAGTTTGACTCTGCTGCTGTGGTATTACCACTTTAGGTAAGGGGTATGTGAGGAGCACACAGGTCCAGGGGATAGGATAGGAAACGGGGTGTGGCTGCTGAGACCCAAACATTTCCTGTGGTTTAGGCCTCAGCTTGGGGGAAAGAGCACCAGGATTCAGGCTAAGGTAGCCCTAAGCCATTTTATCATGTGTGTCTCTGCGGCATCAGGGTGGGTAACAAAGCTACACACATCTTCATGCTCCCATACATGTGTGTGCTGTGGACACAGCTTGGTAATCACAGACTTCCCATAAAGTACAGCCTCCCCGCTGTGTTTGCCCTGAGCATAGAGAAACCAATGGACTCCGCTCTTAACGTTTCTCCACAAGTTCAATATCCACATCTTACAAATGACTTACTATAGAGCCTCTTCAAGGAAGGTAGAAAGAACCACACTTCAAGATTGAATTCACCCTTCTGCAGAAAGACTATAAATAGGGTTCTAAGTCAGAAGCCGTTAAGATGTGACTCACAGCCACAGAACATAACTTAGGTCTTTTGGGCCTCAGGTTCCTCATCTTTAAGGTGGTAGGTTTGATAGAAATATCTCTGAGGCCAATTGAG
This sequence comes from Ondatra zibethicus, assembly GCA_004026605.1. Classification (NCBI taxonomy): domain Eukaryota; kingdom Metazoa; phylum Chordata; class Mammalia; order Rodentia; family Cricetidae; genus Ondatra; species Ondatra zibethicus. Next base: position 232,072 of record PVIU01000608.1, read on the forward strand.
CTCTGCCTCAATTCTGACTGTCTCCTCATATATGTTACTATATACCGCCTTCCCCATGCTTTATACATGCAGCTGTTTAACATACACAAACACACATACACACACACACACACACACACACACACACACACTTACACATACAAACAAACATTGCAAAGAATGCAACAAAATGCTAGGTCTCCCCACTCTTTTCCACTCTGCAGAAGTAACGTAGAGTTACTCTGTTTAGAAAGACTAACAAATAGTATATTGCTATCATTTCTTTTGTTGTTTTTAAAATAAGACAATAGTATGCATTGCATATTCTCTGGGATATTTTTTACTTAATAATTAAGGTAAATAATTTCCTATTACACCTTTAAAAATAAAATGATTTGGGATCTCAGAAATCAGAAGTTAGGGGTATAAAATTCTTTATCTGCCTTTATCTACTCTGGGCTGGTATTCTGTCTCCCAGTTGTGAACATTGACCAGTGACCGTTTTATGATTAACTGGGGGGCAAAATTTGTGCTGATGTGGTACAGACCTTTAGTCTCTTTGTAGAAGTTTAACTTGCTGTAAACAGGATGAGGTGCACTTGACTTTCCCCTGTAATATTTGTTGAGTAAGCAGACTCGGAACAGAGACAATAGCCTGATAGTAACAGAAGCAGGGGTGCCCTTTGGGTGAGTACTTTTCTTTCAAACATTAAAAAAATATATAAATTTCTTGTGTTTTCCTATTATCTATAAATATCTTCATACCACCACACACACATACACCAAGTACACACACACATACACACACACACACACACAGATGCAAGCACGTAACACATGAACACACACACACACCACAAAACAGAAAAAAAGTGTTTTCATACTTATCATATAGCTAGCACCTTACGTTTTGAACAACCACAGTTCTCAGAGGTTGCATATGAGTCACCTGTAGTCAGACAGCCAGAGCGGATATTAGTGTCAGTTAATTAATATTAAAATAAAACCTAGAGACCTTTGATGACCTGCCCAGGGTTCTAACTAGGGAGGCAGATCTGGTCCTTGAGCAAGCTCTCCCTAATGTCCTGGCAGCAAATCTCCATGTGACTGTCAGATGTTTGGGAACTGTCAATGACTTGGTGGAATAACTCTTAGCCCAGGTACACTAGGCTGTCATTAGGACTTTAGGAATTGTCTTCCACCAAACCTGTGCTCCCCTTTGAATAAAGGGGAAACAAAGGGGAGCACCAACCTTCCCCCTAAATTTGTACATTATTAAGTATTGACCTTACAACAAATAATTTAGATTATCATATATTCCTTCCTAATCTAATGATAGGAGGGTGTTTTAGCAACTTATCTATTGTCATGACAAAACATCATAACCAAGGCAATTTATAAAAGAAAACATTGAGTTTGGGGCTCACAGTTCCAGAGAGTTAGAGTCTGTGACCATCACAGCAAGGAGTATGGCAGCTGGCAGGCAAGCATGATTCTCCATCAGTACTTGAGAGCTTACATCTTGAGACACAACCGTAAGGCAGAGAGAACTAACTGGGAATGACAAGGGCTTTTGAAGCCTCAAAGCCATCCCCCAGTGGGACATCTCCAACAAGGCCACACGTCCTAATCTTTCCTAAATAGTTCCAACAACTGAGGCCTGAGTACTCAAATATATGAGCCTATGGGGGCCATTCTCATTCAAAGCACCATAGAGAGAAAAAGACTTGAACTACTTTCCAGTATTACTGTGAGGAATAGAGTGCATGGTCAATGCATGTCAAGCAATTGGCAGCAGGCTTGACAATAGACAATAATGTGTTATTATTACTTGGTCAGTTTTTCCTTTTGTTTTATTAAAGGCATGTTTTTGGTAACTGTCATCTTATTTGTGCAAATACCTAAACTGAGAAGGGGATTTTTGTACCTTTTGTGCCACTCTGGTTGGCCTTTGCCAATCTGAAGATCTGGAAGCTAGATCTGAAGCTAAAAATCCTTGATGCTGGACATAATATATAAACACAGAAAATGTCATCTTCCTGTTTCTGGGACTAGAAGTAATCTTAGAAATAATTTTCTCTAAATATGTTGCCCACTGGCTTGCCCTAGTACCCGGTGACAGTATTGGGCTAGAGCAAGAATTTGTGGTGACATAGAGTAGCAACAGTGAGATTGGCAGTTACACCGTCTCATGAGTTAGTTTAGCAAGCATTGATTCCTTATACCAAGGGACAGAGTCCCAGGAGCTTCCCCCAAAAGGTTTCAGAGACTGGGAAGAATGGCTAAAAGATAAAGCTAGGTGATAAGTTAGCCTTCTTGCAGCTTGGAGCTTGACTACTGAGAAGGCTGCTTGGTGTACAGAGCTAACTCTCTGTGCTTAGCAGTGAAGCTAGGATTGGCTGCAGCAGGGACCACCGTGTGACTTCAGCAAAAGCCAGAACCTCTAGAGGCTCTTGGGAAAATTTCTCAGTGGTGTAACCCAAGTAGTCTTACGTTCATCCCGAACATCTGACATCTTACACTCATCCATTGTGAATGACTACACTTACTCAGGCAAAGGGGACCCAACAGGGCTCATTGGAAATGGACCAGAAGTGTCAATAGAACCCATTTGGATATCTGCACATTTTAACCATTCTGGTCACTAATCCATTGGAATCACCCACAGTTCTGTGAACAGTTGTCCTATATTCTTTTCTAGACCTGTCACCATGGCCCACCGATTTCCAGCCCTCACCACAGAGCAGAAGAAGGAGCTCTCAGACATTGCCCAGCGCATTGTTGCCAATGGGAAGGGCATCCTGGCTGCAGATGAATCTGTAGGTGAGTGTAAGAAAGTCATACCACGTGACAGCATACCCGTGCTTCTACCCCCAGAACAGGCAACATGATAATCACTGTCCTTCCTCTCAGAGGAAATAAAGGTTTATGTACTCATAGTCAGTGAGTATAGATCTTTAGAGCCCTAGAGTCTTAATAAGAAGATTCTAGATTACCAAAGGAAGAAACTCAAGCCCTCCATATTAGGAATCAGTAGGAAGTCAGAAATTCAATAGCCAAGGAGAAGTCAATAGCCATCAATTCTTTATAACTGTACATCATGGGCAGGGTATTGAGAACTTGCCCTGAAGGGAAACAGAAAATAAGCTAGATTTGGCTTGCAAAACAGAACTGAGTTGTGGGATCTGCCTTACCCCAGCTTGGGCTTGCTGCTAATGAGAAGTCTGTTTTGACTAAGCCAGCCTAGTCAGGGAGAAACCTGGACTAGACTGAGGAAATCACAGGATGGCACAAGGCAGAGCTAGAACAGTCTTGCGTAGTCTACCCTAAAATAATAAAAGCTAAAGTTAAGAGCCTGCTCCATCCCTCCTTGCACTGCATAGATATCCAATGAGATTTAGAACTGGAAGGGAGAGGGCTAAAGGGCCTTCCACGTCCCAAAGACCACCTGACCCTGCGTGGTAGCCTGTGAATTTCTCATCAGTCTTAGAGCAATTAATGTTTCCTTCTTTGAAGACCAAAACCCAGGCAGGAACTTTGAAGATCTGGGTTTAAAGGGAAGGAGAAGGGATCCTTGCTGCTTTTTACCCTGATGAAGAATATTGAGCATGGGAAAGACAACTGGATAGCACTGTCTTGTTTCTCCTCATGCTGCCTTTGGTCCATCTCTAGGCACCATGGGAAACCGCCTACAGAGGATAAAGGTGGAAAACACCGAAGAGAACCGCAGGCAGTTCCGAGAAATCCTCTTTTCTGTTGACAATTCCATCAACCAGAGCATCGGGGGAGTGATCCTTTTCCACGAGACCCTCTACCAGAAGGACAGCCAGGGCAAGCTGTTCAGAAACATCCTCAAGGAGAAGGGAATCGTGGTGGGCATCAAGGTGAATATTCTCATCCCTGTTTCCCCCTGCCTTCTCCTATGCACACCCCCAGCACCCTGGGCAGTACAAGGCCTGAACTCAACCCTTTCCCATTCTCCTTCTCTGATGGAGACCTAGGTCCTCTCTGAGACTGCTATTCCAGGGCTCTCTTTAGGAATTTAGTCTCTCTGCATTCCTATTTCCTCGTTTCTTGAGACTATCAGTACCCACTTCGTGCAGGATATAAGGATGAAACGAAGTTTCTTTTTAAAAGCAGATCTTGTCCTGTAGCTTTTCAGTCAGCAGCAGTTACTTGTATTAAAGCACCTGTTCTCCAGCGAAAAGCAGCATTCATTGAGTGCACACAACCGCAAGCACTACTTAATCCTTCAGACAAAATTCCGAGGTAGATTCAGTTCCTGTCCTTATTTTACAGAGCAGGAATGAAAACCGACGCCCCTGGGGTGCTGTAACTTGCTTGCACACGGCTACCTGCCTCTCTGTTACTTTAAGCGGAGTAGCATCCTTAATCTCTTTACCCCCTATCTGAACACAGTGCCTAGAGGAGCAGATGTTCAATAAATGTCAGGACTGACACTGTGTTCCCAGCAGGTTAGAGCCCTTCTGCTGTGAGCTGAACTATGCCCCCTAGCGACTCATATGCCTTCCTGATTTGCTTGCTTGTGAAAGAGGAGAAGGGCACCAGGAGCTTTGCTCTCTCGCCCCTGTTTGACACTCGCCAACCTGTTCACTGTTCTTATCCACAGTTGGACCAAGGAGGTGCTCCCCTTGCAGGAACAAACAAAGAAACCACCATTCAAGGTAAGAAGCTTGCCTACTGGTGAGACAAAGAATGTCATGTCAGCTAGAACTGAAGGCAAGTGAAGGAAGAAAAGGGAACACGTGACTTTTTGACCTAGTACCAGTGAATATCCTGCATGACTGTTTTTTTGTTTTTCCCTCCCCAACACTCGCTGGTGCTGAAGATGGAACCCAGGGGTTTTCAAACATCACTAGGCAAAAGCTCTGCCACTGAGTCCAAGCTGCCTTCTTTCCTCCCTTTGTTCCTTTGTTCGTTTGGTCCTTCCTTCCTTTTTTCCCTCCCTCCCTCCCTCTTTCCCTCCCTTTCTCCCCTCCTTCCTCCTTTTCTTCCTTCCTTCCCTTCTCCCCTGCACCCACTACAGTTTGAACCTGGGACCTTAAGTATACTAGGCAATCACTCCACAACTAAATTATAACCCTAATAACTTTTTTTTCTTTTTATGGTGTGTGTGTGTGCATGAGTGTGCACACAACTACCTGTACCATATTGTGTGTATGTAGGTCAGAGCAAAACTTAGGAGACTTAGTTCTTTTCTTACAGTATGTAAGTTCTGGGGCTCAAACTCAGGTCACCATTGGTAGCATGCATCTTTATTTAACCGAACCATGTGGTCAATCTTGTTTTGGGGTTTTGAGATAAGGGTCTCACTCTATAGTCCAGGCTGACCTGGAACTCACACCACCACCGCCACCACCCCTGTCTCTGTCTACAGAGTGCTGCATTATGGCAATATGCTAGAATGCCCAGCTTTGTGTGGTACAGGATATTGAACCCAAGGCTTCGCACATGTATGGGCAAGCACCCAACCCCTGATCTGCATCTCCAACACATCAGTCCCGCTCTGCTTAATAACTATGTGGCCTTGGGCCAGTCTTTAGTTCAATCCCAATCAAATGGATGGCAGTACCCACTTTGCAGAATAGTTACAGGTTCTGCTTTAGACAATGGACGCATAGTGCTCACCTCAGTATGTTGCCTAGAGCTGACACACTGCACCTGGAACCATGATTTTTACAGAAAATTCCAGGAGCAGTAGAGAGGAAAGGCCTCTGGTTTTGAGGCCAGGTTGGATTCTTGTTCCATAACATGCTATTCAGATCTTTGTGACAGTCATTCACTGTCTAAGAGGTTAGCCGCACCATCAGGTTAGCTCAGCAGAATTGGAATCTCAGCCGTCACTTTTCACATGTTCAAGATTTATGGTCAAGACATTTAAACACCAGCAGCATCAATTTCCACATTTTTATGAGGATTGTTTTTTACTATGAGTACCCTAAGTTTTTCTTAGAGTATATCAAATATGTATATCAAAACCGAGGTTATTAAATCTAGGCCTTCCGGCTCCATACTCTGGTCAATGTTTATTTGCCTGGGTAGTCTCAGTTCTCAAAGATAAACCATTGGGAAATTCCTTCACTTTTTCAGGGGCTTCACGAACCAAGTACAGGGTTCAAAGCCTTTTTTTGTTGTTGTTGTTCCCTATTGTGACTTGCAGGGCTTGATGGCCTCTCTGAACGCTGTGCTCAGTACAAGAAAGATGGTGTTGACTTTGGGAAGTGGCGTGCGGTGCTGAGAATTGCTGACCAGTGTCCATCCAGCCTTGCTATCCAAGAAAATGCCAATGCTCTGGCTCGCTATGCCAGCATCTGCCAGCAGGTACCCTCCTCTCACCTGAGATGAAAAGTGGACTTATGCTTCCTTTCTTCAGAGCCACACTTCCTATTTCATCATAATCAACCCAAATTGCTCTTCTTCCCTTGCTAAGATATACATATATTAGTATATTGTACATGTCATATTTTATTACTTTAACCATAGTCACATGTATAGGGAGAACTCTGGTTCCACAAGCCAGGAGGAGTCCTTAATAGTTTAATAACTAGGACTTCAGGAACAATGCTCTCTATGGTTGCCCTCTGCTATTGGTCCAGAAGCCAAATGTTAAAAATAATCAGGCTCTAGAGCAATGGCTCCTGGCCTTCTTAGTGCTGTGACCCTTTAACACAGTTTCTCAGGTTGTGATGATCCCCAACCATAAAATTATTTCATTGATACTTCCTGTCATTTTGCTACTGTTACAAACTGTAATGTAAATATAGGATATGAACCCCCACCGGGGTCACGACCCACAGGTTGAGGAACATTGCTCTAGAGGCAGGGACTCTGCCTGTTTATACTCCAAAAATGCCCAAGCAATGATCACCTTAAATCCCTAGCCAGAAAATGGTAGCTTGGACAGAGTCTCAATTCAACTTGCCTCTTATAGGCTGATGACTGGCTACTAACATTTCCAACCAACATGTGCTGAAGGATCTCTACTTAAAGTTCAATCCGATTTGTAACTGTGGGTATTTTGTTAAGATTACTGGATCTGTGTGTACCTGGAAATCCCCAGTAAGGACTGGAAACTCTCCTTGAATCCCTTAAATAGTACTAGAGGGTATCTCTTACTATTAAACTGGGCTGTCTTAAAAGGATGGCCTCTGCTTTCTTAGATAGGTAAAATGGTCTGTAGTTAGAATAACATAGAAATTAAAGGTTTGCATTGAAAAACCCACTCCAGAAAAGCTTCTCTTTGCCTTCACTGTTGTGTGGGTGTGTCTAAGCCACAAGTACTCACCAGATACTCCATGTTCCTCTGAACTACCTTCAACTAAATTGCATAGCATTTCTCCCTAATACCCTCCTTTTCTTTCAGCCACATCTGCTGGCTGCTTCCTAGCAGAGGACCACAGTGAGCATTGCTTCATCCTTATGCCCCTTCCATTTTCTTTTTCAGAACGGGCTGGTACCTATTGTTGAGCCAGAAGTGCTGCCTGATGGAGACCATGACTTAGAACACTGCCAGTATGTTTCTGAGAAGGTAGGTTTCAAACAGAAAGTTCTATATTCCAGTTAAAAGTTTTTATTTTAAGATAAAGCTTTTACTGAAACATAGCTGAATTTCAGAAATAGCCTTTAGTTTGGTATCATTTTATAGCATGGGAAAGGCAAAGAGGTGCTTATCAGCCCTTCACATTTTAGTGTGTAGATCTTGTAGTAACAAAATTTGAAATCTACAATCGTTTGGCCTGAATTTCTCCACTTATAAAAGAAATTATGTAGTCTGAAAGAACATGTGAGAGAACTGTTTCTAGATGTATGTTATAATTATCATAGGATAGTTTAGGTATCCCAAACTACTGAATCAAGGCAGTCTCAGATGATGGCATTGACCAAGGAAATGGGAAGAGAAGAATGAGGATTCTCTAGGAAACAGAGCCATGACAATAGTTCAGAGGAACAGCTAGTGGTAGAGGTGGTCCAATGTGTTTAGGTTCAATGACACAGTTTGCAAATACATGACCCAGAGGAGACTGGGAGGTCTCAGAAGCTTTGACCATGAGACACACGGAGATAACTTTATCTTGCACCCTGTAATGCCAGGCTCCTGTGATTCTAGAACTCATTCTAAAGTTCACCTATTTGGTCTCCTTGCTTTTCAGGTCCTGGCTGCTGTCTACAAGGCCCTCAATGATCATCATGTTTACCTAGAAGGCACCCTGCTAAAACCAAACATGGTGACTGCTGGACATGCCTGCACCAAGAAGTATACGCCAGAGCAAGTGGCTATGGCCACCGTGACCGCTCTCCACCGCACTGTTCCTGCTGCTGTTCCTGGTAATGCCTTCTTTCTCCTCAGACTGAAGGTCTTATCTCTTACTCTTTGGAAGGGAGCCACAAATGTGTGTTTGTGTGGTGCCTGTTTGTATCCTTGGAACAAGAGATCATCTTCTTCCTCGCAGGCATCCAATACTTCATCTCCTACTGTGTGATGATTGATGACAAGTATCTTCAGTCTATCTAAAGGCTCACACATGCGTATTTCCTCAACGTTTCACTGCCCTCCTTATTTGAGGCCCTTCTCTTCTTAGTCTAACTAGCCTCAGCTCCAGTCCCATGCAAATGCAGTAGAAGATTAAGACATTATATTTCTTTTTGGTCTATTGCTTGTTTTTTTTTCCAGCTGGGACTAATATAGTAGAATTATTTCTCTCATTCCAGGTATCTGCTTTTTGTCTGGAGGCATGAGTGAGGAGGATGCTACACTCAATCTCAATGCTATCAACCTTTGCCCTCTGCCAAAGCCCTGGAAACTAAGTTTCTCATATGGAAGAGCCCTGCAGGCTAGTGCACTGGCCGCCTGGGGTGGCAAAGCTGAAAACAAGAAGGCAACCCAGGAAGCTTTCATGAAGCGGGCCCTGGTAAGAAGCTGCTCACTTTTATCTTCTTCATGGAGCTGACATGTGGGACCCAACAGTCTTGTTTGGAGAAGCATTATTCCCTACAGTCCATGGATGATCCTACAGATAGTGTATTAGGTATTCAAAATGATATAACAGCTAAGTAGGAAGATAAGGGTTAGAAAGGGTTTTGAATTTCCTATCCTAGTCAGACAGTTGATTATAGAAGATAGAAAGGCATTCTCAATCAAGGCACTTAAAGGGAAGATTAGAGGATCAAGGCCTGAACTTGAGTTGTCTTTCATTTGGAAACATGAACAAGAAAGGATATGGTGAAAACCAGTAATTATATAGTAGGATGAATCAAGGATTCTAGGAACAAATAGAAGAGTTCTGAGGAGTCAATCTAACATACTACTGAGAAATTAAAAGCAAAGGTGCTGAGATTAGCATTGAGGAATATACCCATGATCCTCAACAAAAAAGTTCCAACAAAGGAAAGAAAGGTACCCATTTAAGAATTTTGTTAGGAATTTTAACATGCAGCACAAATTGGACTCAGTGGGTTACTAACAAAAACTAAAAGGGACAGGGCATGAAGTACAGAGGCAAAGTGTTGGGGATTCCTGGAGGAAGTGGGAAAGAGAAGTTGAGGTGTTACATACATATATATATATATATGTATATATTTACATATATATGCATTGTTTATTTGTATGAAATTATCAAAGAATAAATAAAATATATTCTATCTAAAAACAAAAGAGTATTATTGGGAAAAGAACCCAGAAGGTTGTTCAAGAGAAACAAAACCAAAATAAGTTTTTAATCTACTAGTAAATATTAGGTTTTATATATGCTTGATGAGACAAGTGCTGGGGTGATCAAAGCAGACACAAGCACTGTTCTCAGGGAATTTGGAGTTTAAAGAACTAGGAGAGAGGATGGTTTGAATAAATATAAAGTAAAAGGAGCTTGAGACAACAATGAGATTAGGGAATGAGGGTCATTGAAGGTAGAAGGACCAAGAGGACACTGATTGTAAGAGACTGTTAATGGTCTTGGAAAGACACGAAGGAGGGAAGTGATGGGCAATAAGTGACATAAACCTCAAAGAATAACAAGGAATAAAACATAGAATGAGGTGGTACCAACGGCAACATTCAGCAGCATTATTATAAAGAGTTAAAATAATCAAATGGAAGTGTAGGTAGTTTCAAATGAGCAGTAGAGAGTATCAAGTCAAAGGCTGGGTTCCTTAATTCAGTATCGTCTCTTATGTTTGTGTTTTAGGCCAACTGCCAGGCAGCCCAAGGACAGTATGTTCACACAGGCTCTTCCGGCGCTGCTGCCACCCAGTCGCTCTTCACAGCCGCCTACACCTACTAGATCCTGTCACCCACCAGCCAGGCTGAAAGGCTTCAGTCAACCCTGGGGACTAGATAAAATTTGATTGAACTGCTTAAAACACTATGGATGTGAATCACAGACATAGGCGAAAAGCTGAATCAGCTGTTGAAACACGAGTGTGAGCGTGCCACACAAGAGACTCTGAATACCTCCAGGCCCAGTGTTCCAGAACACACACCCAAGAAAGAACAGGCATTCAAGGAAATCCAGTCCTCCAAAGGCTGAGGAAAGCTCCTCAGAGCTGGGGTGGAGAAGGGCATTTTAATAAACAAACTTACCCAGGGTTGCTTATGAAGGATACACAGCAACAGAAAATGAAATAAAGCATTATAAACTTTTAGTTGGTACTGTTTGCTTTCTACTCCTGTTGATACGTTCTGCGTTTTACCATCTTTGACTATGATAGACATGACTGGGATTGACAGTTAGGATCCTCAGCTCTGGATAGTCACTGAAGACAAATGGCTCATATTTCCTGTTTGCTGAATGACACTAGAAACTCTAAGAGGTTAAATAAAAATTCTTTTAGTGGTCCCAGTGTGCAGCCATGGGTGAGAACAGCCAGTCCCAACTTTGGGTTTGAGGATATTTGAAAGGACTAAGCTGCAGCAGAGAATCATCTCTGTGGTGTGCAAGACACAACTCAATGCACCTTCCAGCTTGGTCTGTTCCTCTTCAAGGACTCAGGCTTCGTGACACAGAACTGCATTTTCCTCTCGAAGCCACGCTTGTTCCCTGGGTGCGCAATAAACAATAGTCACACAATTTTAGCTTTTGGCTGCCAATGTTCAGACCTAGTTTTCAAAAAAAAAAGTTTAAAAAAATCACAATCACAAGAGAATTTAAATACTGAAACTTTGGACGATACAGAAAGAAGGATTCTCCTGATGGGAGTTGGGATATATGATGAGTGAAGAGGGAAAAAACAGAGGGAATCAGAAATATTGCCTAACACAAACGTGGTGAGAAGTAATGTCTTAGATGATGAAGAAACCAGACACAGTTAAAAACACATACCTATAATTAAATTATAGGAGGTGGCTAACTAAATTTCTTGAATAATATAAAGACAAATGGTGTTACAATAAGTGAATTAAGAAACAAAAACATAAACATGATTCTGAGGAATAAGAGAATTCATCCCAGAGGAGTTCTTCTAAGAAGTCCTGGAAACGAGGCATAGGAAAGTGACCTTTACTTGTTATGTGTCATCCACATTTGAATATTTGCTCCCATGTACTTGTACCTCCCTAGAAACAACTCTATTCATTAAAGTAATTCAAAACTTACCTTAATTATAAGTCTAGATCATTTAGCAAAGGGCTTCTATTTTGCAGATAAAGCCTAGAGCATTTTTATTACTTGCCAACAGTTGTTCAGGTGATGTAATGCTGAGAAGTTACACATCAGCTCTATATGAATACAGAGTCCAGAAGGGAGGTCACTGGAAAGTTGCTGTCAGTGTTCAATAACTCTTCCATTGGTGTAGACTCTTTCATTGGTGCGGATCAGCTTTTCTTATGAAAGACCCCCGGAGTGGGGAGACTCTCACTCAAGTCTCAGGATAACATGACCCCCCCCCCAGGAACTCACAAGAGACCGTCCTTGCTGCAATCACACGAGGTTTATTGACAGGAACCAGCTGAGGCTGGAACTCATTTCCCACACAGGGGTAGAAGAGTTCGACCCCAAGTAGCTGGGAGAGGGGGTATTTAAGGGAAGAAACGAAAGGACAACCCAAAGGGGGTAGGGAGGGTGTCATTGGAAAATTCTGAAAATACCAGTGATCGTTGGAAAATTCTGAAAATACCAGTGATAATCACAAGGGGGTAACTCCCCGTTTCTCAAGATTATTCTCAAGGTTATAATCTAACTTTATGGTCAGCTAGTTCCTGGAACAGAGTCACTGAACCGGCTAACCTAGATTTTTTGGTTCTTCTCTCCCTGCTAGATTTTTGGCTCTATTCTTTCTGCTAGAGGGGTCTGGATTTATCCGGGTCTTTCACTTACTGCATTTATTTTAGGCAGCAAGCAAAACCTTATGCTCTGTATCAAGAAGATTTGAGACAAAGACTACAGTTTCTTCAGCACTGGCCTTGAATAAACTTCTCTTTCAGTTTATCTCAGTAGAACAGGTGAGGAGTACAGACCGCAGAGTCTAGACTTTTTCAATCTGGGAAAACACAGTAGGTTCCTAGTGAAGTTCTAGGCATGCAGAGGCATGACTCACTGGAGGATATCAGGACGGCACATTGACAAATGACACTATGGTGGTATTCAGATAAAGATCCAGAGAATAAAGAAGCAGAAAGAAAATTCAAACAAGTAGCTGAGGTGTTATCAAATCTGTGACAAAGTATGACAAAGAGAGATTAAATGGTGGTGAGGGGTGGAAGTCACATTGGTAGACCATTTGAATTTGGATTTATGCCTCAGGAACCAGATAATTTTTGTTTTGTTTTGTTTTGTAGAAGGGACTGCTTTACATTCAACTTCTTTGCATTAGAATTTTTAAATGTTTCTGTTGTCCTCAGATTAGAATTTGCAACTTAAATTTTACAATAGTGCTGGTTTTAATGAAATAAGAAGGAACTTTAGTACTCCCATATGCCACTGCTCTCAAAGCTTGTAGGTAGCACCTTGTGTAACAGATCTCTTCTTGCCTAAAAACTGCCTGAATCTATGCTAGAAACAAACCTTTCAGATGCTATAAATGGCTAAACATGGACTTATTATAATCAGGCTTTTATCTTTGGTCAAGATCATTTTACATTTTCCTGGGGGAGAGGATTTTTATACAGTATTGTCCCTAGCTGCTGTCTGATACACCTTTGTACTGAAGGGCTATACTTCTCATTGAAATCTTATTTACGTTCATTTCCTGAATTCTGACAGGAACTATTACCTGACTTTCAACTTCAGTTCCTACTGTCTCCCTGATCACCAAATAAATATATTAATAGATACTGAAATAAAATCTGATAATAAGCAGAAAATAACTAAGAGAAAGTTTGTGTTAGGGGAAAATGATAGAAGCCTAAGCTGTAAAGAAAGCTCAGAAGCCACTGACTGGGTCATAGTAAATGGGAAGGAGAGGCCAGCTAGGGGCTTGCTATAATACAGGAGGTGGCGGCATTGAAGTGAGGTACAGAAGCTGTAATTACGGGAAAGAGACTGAAAGACCTTCAGCCATTAGCAATCTAAGGACTTTTATTCTTGTGAGAGAAACTGTTTCAAATATGAGCCTACAGTATGCTTTTCAAAAACAAGACACTGAGACTATTTTTAACAATCATACTATGTGTGACAAAGAGAATAAGTTTTCAAAACCTTACAGATATCAAGGGGGAAGGCATTAAGCCAGGCCAAAAATGGACTGCAGGTTCACCTGATTTAGCTTTGCGGGGTCTCACAGCAAGAGGAGCAAGCTGAGCTCCAGTGCCCTAATAAACCAGCCAAGGTCTCAAATCCAGCTAGGGAGACTTAGGCTGCTATAGTTTGAAACCTCTTCAAAGGGAGCACAAATTTTGAATTTAGTGCGCAGGCTATTTTATGTCAACTTGGCCCGAACTAAAATCATTTAAGAGGGAACCTCAATTGAGAAAATGACTCCATCAGATTGTCCTGTAGGGAAGTCTGTGAGGCATTTTCTTAATTAGTGACTGATATGGGAGGCCCCAACTCACTATGGGTGGTACCACCCCCTGGGCAGGCCACCACCTCCTAGGTGCTAAAAACAGGCTGAGCAAGCTATGGGGAGCAAGTCTGTATGCTGCATTCCTCCATGGCGTCTGTTTCAGTTCCTGCCTCCAGGTTCCTGCTTGAGTTCCTGTCCTGACTTCCCTGTCACGATGGTGTGTAAGTTGTAAGACGATGAAAAAGACCTTTTCCTCCCCAAGTTGTTTGTGGTCATGCTGTTTTAGCACAGCAACAGACACCCTCACATTCAAAGGCTGGCTTTGCCACCATGAGCCCATGGACATATTACACTTTATGGCTTGTTTTCATATATGCGTGAGTGTGTGTGCATGTGGTGTGTGTGTAATGTTTTCATCTATGATGTATGTGTGTCTTGTTGAGAGAATAAACATGTCAGTACATCTCAACAATCCATTATTCACAGTTCTAAAATAAAAACGGTTCTGAAACCCTTGAGTTTTCATCTAAGTTGTCAGGAAGTTATTTGGTGGCGAAATGGGTCTGAGGCTGTGATCATTGGTGCAATAAAGATATTAATGTGTCTGAGCATGGTCAAGGCCCTGTGGAAAGTTATTTAATAAATGGCACTAACATTACATTTTCTCCATAAAATCTGAAAAGATCTGACTTTGGAAACACGTGGTCTCAAGGAATTAGGATAAAGAATTGTGAATTTGTCCCTAGAACAGATTAGCTTATCTAAGCTTTAGTGAAAACATACTTGTTTTTTTAAAAAAAGGAATTAAGGAGTTCTAAGGTGCCTCATCATTAGTTGAGATCTTGCCATAGGAACCAATGCTATAAAATAAACTGGAAAGGTGTAGGGCAGGTGCAGCTTAATGAGTAGGGTGGTTTTAAAAATTACTTTGTGTTTGAGATTGTGTGTCTGCCATGTGGAAATGTGGGAGTTTGAGATTGTGTGTCTGCCATGTGGAAATGTGGAAGTCAGAGGACAAAACGCAGTCATTCTCTCCTTACAACAGGAAATCATGTCTTGGGAGCAAAGACCTTTATCTGCTAAGGCATCTGACATGCTGAATTAGTTTTACAAAAATAGTTTCAAAATTTATAACTGTAAAGTGACAATATAACAACAGAATGTACAGAAAATACAACAAGAATGTACAGGTATATTACCACATATGTACAGTCTCAACATTTACGTAACACACAATATTTGTATATATAAGTCTCAACATGAACACACACAGTATTTGAGGCGAGAAGGATGCTTGAGAATGATTTTAGAATGTGTGGTTTTGATGGCTATTTTTGGTTGTCAATTTGACAATATCTGGAATAAACTGCAGTCCAGAAAAGGAGGGCACACTTGTTATCTGGCTCTTGAAGCAGGAAGACAATATGCCTTTGATCCAATCTTGAGGCTGGAAGACACAGGCCTTTGATCCTGATATTGAGGTGGAAGGCACATGCCTTTAATCTGGTTCTTGAGGTGGGGAGGCACAACTTTAATCTGGGCCACACCTTCTGCTGGAAGCCTATCTAAAGACGATGGCAGGAAGTGTTTGTTCATTCTTCACCTGCTCATCGTCACCTTGTCAGACTATCCATTCCTTCACTGGCATTGGAACCTACTTCCTTGGGATTCCAGCATTTACAGAGGACCAGCTGAGACACTCAACCTCATGGGACTGAGAAAGTACTAGATTGTAGAACTTTCCAGGCACAGCTAGCCATTGGACTGCAGCTTGTAAGTCATAAGCTCTCCATTTAGAGAGAATCATTCCTTAATTTCTGTGACTTCAGAGAACCCTAATACAGATTTTGGTACCAAACGTGGGGTTATTTATCTGTGAGCGACCTGACCACTTTGGGGAGTAATGTGAAAAGATTTTGGAACTTTAGGCTAGAAGAACCATTGAGTGTGAAGTTCTTTAGGAGCTTGGAAGATAAAGAATGTTGAGAGCAGTGTAGGGGATGGAAGCCTGGCTTGTGAAGTTTCAGTGGGAAGTTTAAAGACTCTATCAGGGCCATTTGCTATTTTGGATTAAAATTCTATGGTTCTGGTTAGCTGGGGCTGAAGAATCAGCTGTGATTAACAAGATCCCAGAACTGCTAAAGCAAAACTTTGCTTTGCTGGAATGCTTGATGCTGGCCAGCTGGAGCTGAGAAATTAGCAGTAATTGAGACGAACATCAAGGTGGAATCTTCTGGGAAGTGTTTCCTGAGAATACAGAGAAGCTGTGTTCCAGAAGCAGCCAAGGTTGTACCTTGTGTTGGCAGCAGCACTTGGTAATGTATAAGCATCACCCAGGTGCTGCTGGTTTTAAAGACATGAGGGGGTCATGACAAGCAGCTGAGGCTTGGCATTGTGAGAGGCCAGGAAAGGCCACTGGTGAAGGTGCAGCTTCAGTAGCAGTTGAAGGCCCAGGACTGAAGGGGTCATGCAAAGGAAGTTGAGGGCTGGCACCATGCAAAGAGCATATGAGAGGCTATTGGTGAAAGTGCAGCCCAGTTGCAGCAAGGAACCCCAGTATTTGGGAGAGCCAGTACCAAGGAAAGACCAGTAAGAACAGCAGCAGCAGCATGGGGTCAGCTGGAGCCTAGAAGACAAACTATGTGTGCTGCAGAGGGCAGAGCTGGAAAAGTGACCCAAGACCTTGGAAGGAGTCTAGAAGACCCTGAGTGAATCCCAGACAATTGGACATTGAATTATTTATACTACTGGAGCTTGGTTTTGTTTGGTTCAGATTGTGACTGTGCCCTGATTTTTCCCTCTTGAACGAACATATTTCACTGGAGCCCACAGTTGAGAGACTTTGAATTTTAAAAGACTGAATTTTTAAAAGATATTGGTTATTTAAAAGGGATGAAATGTTAATATATTTTAATTTGTAAAGACTGTGGGACTTTGAAAGTTATTTGTCTTGTTTATGTGAGATCTTGGGGGTGAATAAGAAAGGAAGGGTTGTGGCTTAATAGTGATGTGCTTGTGTGTCAAGTTGACAAGGGATCAGTTGTACTGGCTGGCTTTATGTGTCAACTTGACACAAGCTGGAGTCATCAAAGAGGAAGGAGTTTCAGTTCAAGAAATGCCTTCAATGAGTAAGGCATTTCTCACTTAGTGATCAATGGGGGAGGGCCCAACCCATTGTGGGTGGTGCTATCCCTGGGCTGGTGGTTCTGGGTTCTATATAAAAGCAGGCTGAGCAAGCCATAGGCAGCAAGTCAGTAAGGAGGACACTTCAATGGCCTCTGCATCAGCTCCCGCCTGCAGGATCCTGCCCTGTTTGAGTTCCTTCAGTGATGAACAGTAATGTGGAAATGGAGACCAAAGCAACCCTTTCTTCCCCAACTTGCTTTCTGGTCATGGTGTTTTGTCGCAGCAATAGAAACCTTAATTAAGACAGTGGTAGGTAGAAAAACATTTGCTCAAATTAACAGTGTTAGGGTCAGGGTTCTGGTGATTTAGAACTCTATACTCAGATATTGAAGAACCCAGATTTAATCTTATGTTAAAGTACTCCACAAAAATGCTAATGCGTCACAGAGAGAACAGTAGGAATTTCCTTCAAACCTTCCGTTCCGATTTTCAAAACACAGAAGTCTATTAGGGCTGATATTACCCTAAAGCAACTGAAAACACAAAGCCAAAACCCAAATAGGTTTTAATGATTAAGCTATATAAATTAATAAGTATATAAGTTTTAACTAAAGGAAGACCTAGAATCAAGAATAAAGATTGAAAACTTGGATGCAAATCTACCATAAAACCTAAAAAAATACCAAAATATCTAAACTTTTTAGCATATACTTTAGGTCTTTTTTATGTCCAACTCTTGGTAATCAAAATATGTACGCTTTCACATGTTCCTGATTATGCAGGAATAAATTTATATTGATATAGTATTACAAACAGGTTTCACAGATGGCACAGCGCAAAATAAACCAGTAATTTTCTATCTTTTGGGGCCCATTTTGGGGGTCAGGGGAAGAGACTCCCAAAGATTCCTTGGTAACAACTTTATTGGTTTAATTGCCTACAAAGACCTTTACAACTTGATTCACTCATTTTATCACCCAGGGAAACAGGGGAGCTGCCACCTTTCATAACTAATTTTCCACACAACTATTTTAGACAGTGATAAAGAGTGTATAGTGACTTTGAACACATCTGGACTTTCCCAAATTACATTTGCTTACTCACTGAGTTTGACTTGTAGAGCCAAACATGATGGAACTGAAGGATAACTCTAGGAGATGGGAACGCAAGACTTAATTATTTCCAGCTTTCCATCAGTTGTTCCTAGTTCTCTTGCATTAATTCACTTGGTCCTTCAGAACATTTATGATTTGTCCAGTCAACTCTCCTAAAAGTTTAGGTTTAGACAGACCAACAAATCTCTGTGGGTACAAAAACCAAGAGTAATTGTAAGTCAGTTTTCCACAGGCACTGTCCACTATTCATAGGATCTTTAGAAGATCTTTAGAAGATCTTGCACAAGGCCAAGGAAAAATTGCTTCATCACTATATTTGACCCACACTGGAGTCACTAAAACTGCACTTCGGTAGCTAGTTTCAAGTTTGGGCATACAAGTGCCTCTAATTTTACTGCATCCACAGAATATGCAACTTTTGATGCTGAATTAGAGACAGCTGACAATTAAAGGCTTCACCACAAGCGTCACACTCGTAGACTTCCTGGGCTCTCACCTCTCTGTGGATCTTCTGGTGATTGACAAGGCTGCGCTGTTGACTAAAGCTTTTGTCACACTGCTCACACCTGTAAGGTTTCTCTCCTGTGTGGATTCTCTGGTGCTGAATGAGACCCGAGTTCCTGCTAAAGGCTTTCCCACATTCCTCACATTTGTGGGGTTTATTACCGGTGTGAACACCCTGATGTCGGATAAGATTACAAAGCTGACTGAAACTTTTGCCACACTGCCTGCACAAGTAAGGTCTCTCACCAGTGTGGATTCTCTGATGCTCAATAAGGAACGAGCTCCGACTAAAGCTTTTCCCACAGACAGTACACAGGTAGGGCTTCTCACCAGTGTGGATCCTTTGATGCTGTACAAGATGCGCACTGACACTAAAGGTTTTCCCACACTCCTCACATTTGTAAGATTTTTCCTTGGGGTAGGCGTCCTGCTGTGTATCAAGACTGCCATTAGGATCAAAACTTTCCTTAGCTTCACTGTATGGAGAAGTCTTTTCCCTGATATGTATTCTCTGATGCTGGATTAGTCCTGAGCTTCTGCTGAAGGCTTTTCCACATTCCTCACACTTGTGGGGTTTATCTCCTGTGTGGATTCTCTGATGACGAGTAAGGTTGCAAAGCTGACTGAAGCTCTTCCCGCACTCTTTGCATTGATAAGGACGCTCACCAGTATGGATTCTCTGATGTTCAATTAGAAATGAGCTCCGACTGAAACTTTTCCCACATTCAATACAAAGAAAAGGCTTCTCCCCAGTGTGTATTTTTTGGTGTTGGATAAGGTATGTACTTAATCTAAACGCTTTCCCGCAGTCACCACACTTGTGAGGCCGTTCTCCAGTATGGATTCTCTGGTGTTCCACGAGCAATGAGTTTCGACTGAAACTTTTCTTGCATTTGGTACAATGATAGGGTTTCTCACCAGTGTGTGTTCTCTGGTGCTCAATAAGGTGTGATTTCCAGCTGAAGGCTTTTCCACAGTCACTGCATTTATGGGGTTTCTCGCCTGTGTGGATCCTCTGATGTTTAACAAGGCTCCTTCTCTGGCTGAAGCTCTGTTTACACTGACTACACTGGTAAGGCCTCTCTCCAGTGTGGATTCTCTGGTGTCTGATAAGAGTAGAGCTGACGCTAAAGGTTTTCCCACAGTAACTGCACTCATAGGGCCTTTCCCCCGTGTGGATTCTCTGGTGTTCAATAACAAAGGAACTCCGGCTGAAGCTCTTCCCACACTCAGTGCACTGGAAAGGCTTCTCACCAGTGTGGACCCTCTGATGCTGAATGAAATGAGCCTTGCGGACAAAACCCTTTCCACACTCTTCACATTTATGACACTTCTCTTCTGAGTTTGGTCTTTTTCGAACATTAGCGTCTCTTCTGAACTTTTTCTGTTCCTGGGTCAAAGATTCCCGTGGTATTTCCCATAAGAAGATCCCTCTTTGTTTATCTAACCTACCAACAAGTTCAAATGTTTCTCTACCTATAGGATCCTGGTCAATTTCACTTTTGATTCTTGTTACTATTACACCTGGTGGTTCTGTGTCTTCCTCAATTTCTTCTTTCACAGTTGGCTCTTCATCTTTATTTCTGTTTAAAACATCTGAAATATTTGTAAAGAAAAAATATGATTATCAGACAAGTTCTTTCATGGCAAAGAGAAATTATTAGAAAAACAAGGTCACCAAGATAAACCAACCTACTAATTAGTAAACATACTAATTAATGTGTTTTCTTTTATCTTTTACTATTTCAGTTTTTGGATTTTTGTTTGTTTGTTTGTTTTTTGAGACACGGTTTCTCTGTGTAACAGCCTTAGCTGTCCTGGAACTAGCGCTGTAGATCAGGCTGACCTTGAACTCACAGAAATCCACCTGCCTCTACCTCCCACTTGGATTAAAGGCTTGCCACTACCCAGTCCACTACTTCAGTTTAAAATTAATTCATAATACATAGTTATCAAATAATCTTACAAAGAGGCAAGATATATTGCCTAGACTGGCCTTGAAATCCTGGCTCAGGGGATTCTATTTCAGCATTCTTTGTAGGTGGCACTATAGACGTGTGTCGCTATTCTTGGTTTAGTATTACTTAACATTAGTTTTCTGATTTATTTATTGTTGTTCAGTTTTTATAGCAGTGTGACTATCAAAGAAAGAATACCATGGGAAGAAAATAGTGAGTTCAGGAAATTTAGGATGGGAAAGCATTATTGGGATATGAGTAGACAAATCGTTGAGAGAAAAGAACACATCCTAGGGAGGATGAAAGACAAAGAACCTGAGATTCTACAGTTAATTTATTAACCAGAATTTACCGACTATCTAAAGCATGCTAAATATTAAGTTCTGAGCTAGGATTCAAAGATTAGACACAAAATACTACCAAATGAAATGATGTTAAGTGAAACTGGAGAGAAAATACTAATGATCCAAGTTATTAAGTAAATAGCAACACCTAGAATAAAGAATTGGGATATCTATTCATAAGAATAAAATAAACTATATTCATAAGTTAATGGAAAAAAAGAAAAACGTAGTCTGTGCTAGGTAAACTTCTGAATGTGTGCTAGTAAATACTACAGAAAAGTGAAAAATGTTCTTTAGAGTAGTAGCAAAAAAATGTAAAACTTAGGAAAAAAACGTAATTACAAAGGTACAAGATTAGAAAAAGGAATAGCAGCACAGTTCTATAATCCTAACACTCAAAGAGACTGAGGCAGGAAAACTCTTGTAGTTTGAGGCTAACCTGCACTGATGAGATCAGGCTGTCCTGGGCTACACAGCAATGCTCTAGCTCAAATATAAAACAAAACCAAAAGATCAAATAGGTTGTAGTGGCACGTATCTACAGACCCGGCTACTTCAGAGGGTGAGAGAGGAAGGCCATCTGAGTGCTGGAGTTTCAGCTGGGGCCATACAGTGAGACACCCCCAACAACTAAAAAAATCAAGTTAGAAAAAGTGCAAGATTATAAAAATTATCCAAATATTTTTCCTGAAAGATAAAGAAGTGTTAAACAGAACCAACCGAGTAGTTAATGACATTCTATTATAAAGATCACAATGCTTCCCAAACTAATCCATAAACTATTAATATTCCAATCAAAATAACATGGATTAATTATAAACCCCGATGAGTCTAATTTCAGCTGGAAAAATGTAGACAGCTGTACCCAGTATGAGTATATTAAGTATATTCTAAAAGTATTAAGTATGAAGTATATTCTAAGAGTATTGCTGAATGTGTTGAACTCAAAATACATTACTAAACTACATGAGTCAATGAAACTGGCATAAATATAACAAATCTGTTAACAAAATAGATAGATAAAAACAAGTGTAGGCTTCCAAAAGGAGAAGCCTTGAAATAACTACTAGATCTTGGAGATTATATGTCATGCCTCCATGTCTTCCCATCCTGTGCTCATAAACTATCTCCAACAGACAAGCTGACTCAAAGCGGGTCTCTCTAGAAACCCAGAAACAGAAAAGCTAGTTAAAATGAATGCAACTAGAATTGCAACCAGTGAACACAGCTGTTAAAGGAACAGAAACATGTGGAAAGAGGAAGAAAGACTAGTTGGCCAAGGAAAAGATATGGCAAAAAGTTATATGGACTGAATGTTGTACCCTCTCTGTTGCAATTCTAAGCTCCAATGTGTTAAGATTTGGAAGGGAGTTCTCTCTCTCTTTTTTTAACATGAAAATATAATCCTTATTTATAGAAATAAAAGTGAATGTGATCTTAATACCAAGTATACACACACACACACAAACACACGGCAAAAAAAAAAATCACTGATGATTTTGGAATCTGCCCACAATTTAAACACCAAAACCATCATTAGAACATATACTAATGTAATTGTGGCCTATAAGCAAAATTATGTACTTTGAAGTCTTACATTTTTTATGTATTTATTTTTTAATTTCATTTTATATTCCAACCATAGTTCTCCTTCCCATCCTCACCACCCCATACCCCTTTGCCTCCCTGCCAGTCCACCTCCTATCCACTCCTTTTCAGAGGGTAAGGCCAAAGCCTGGCAGAGTAAGTTGAGGTATGACCAAATCCCTTCCCCCTGCATTAAGGCTGAGTATGGCATCCTATCATAGGGAATAGGCTCTAAAAAGCTAGCTCATGCACCAGGGATAGATCTTGGTCCCACTGCCAGGGGCCAGAAGGGGGTTCTCTTAAAAAAGAAATGAGGTTTAGATGAGATCAGGAAGTGGGGTCTTCAGGATAAAATAGAGTCCTTGTAAGAACAAAGACAAACATCCTCCTCCCCATGTCACATGAGGACAAAGAAGGTAGTCATTTTCACTAAAGAGGATCTCCATCAAGAACTTAGTTTATCAGCACGTTGAGCTTGAATTTCCTAGTCTACGGAACTAGATAAATAGAGGCTAGAGAGATGGCTCAGTGGTTAAGAGCACTGACTGCTCTTCCAGAGGACCCAGGTTCAATTCCCAGCACCCACATGGCAGCTCACAACCGTCTGTAACTCTAGTTCCAGGGAATCTGACACCCATGGCAAAACACCTATACACATGAAAATAAAAACAAAAATTAAGAAGAAAAAATTGCTTAGGTTCTGTGTGATGAAGAGCATATAGAGTAGCATGAACAGCTCTCATTAAACAAAAAGAAAAAGAGAAACCCTGTCTTGAAAACAAAAAAGAAAGAAAGAAAGATAAATAACAGTGTTTACACCATCCAGGCTACTCTTTTGTTATGGTGCAATTCCTTACTTTTTGAGACTGAGTCAACTTCTCTTTTCAGTACTATTTTGATCAGCTGTAATGATGCCTATATATTCTATACAAGATATGTCCCTATTAAAAATATCCTTACTGGATTAGACTAGCATGGACAATATCTTTAAATAAGGCTAATAATATGATAGCTGAGAAGATATCTATTGAGGGTAACATGAAAGTAAATCAACTTGAGAACTGTAGTTGTGACAGTTTTTCAGTAAAGGACCAGAAACTCTAGCTAAATGTTTCCTGCCACTGCTGCTCAAAAGTATTATAGACATTACGTTGAGGAATGGGTTCATTTCTTTCAATAAAAATTGATTTATGAAAACAGACTGTGGGATAAATTTGACTTGTTGTCCACAGTTGATAACTTTACTACCTAAAAAATTATAAAATGGTCAGTTTTCTTGGTTAACAAAATGGGAGAATGGGGACAAACTGGAGTTTGTAGGCCTAGTGCAGCATTTAATAACTGTTAACTGAATGAATACGTTAACTGAGGACAGAACATGGTCAGAGGGAAAAAAACATGGGCAGAGTTCAAGGTCTTATAGGTTCAACGACTCTCAGTTCTGACAAGATCCAATATGAGTCAATAGAATAAAAGCTAAAAAATAAAGTGATTAACTATCAGCTGTATCTTCAATGTAGCTATTAAGATTTTAAAGAAAAACCAACATGAAAAAGTTGATATAAAAAGAGGAAAGCGCTGTTTTGGAAGACAGTCAGATGGGGTGGAGGAGAACGCTGCATTGGACCAGTAGAATAACAGTGGTCTTTGGTCAGGGGAATGGAAGTGGGGTCTGCTGAAGAGCATGAAGAGACTGTGGCAGGAGAAAATGTGAACCGTGAAATAGTTAAGATTAAATAAAGAAGAAAGCCTGAAAGCACAAGATCACCAAAGGACTCGCTGCTACCTTTGCCAGTGTGTGTATTTCCACATATGAGATGCAGGGAGGGTGGGCACTGCCCTGTTCTGTCAGTCAGGTACTCTTCTGATACCCTCCATGGAGCTGAGCTAGCAGTGAGCCAGGCACTCCATGGCATATGGCGGGTGCCATCTAGAAGCTGAATTTGTGAAGCTCTAGTGTGGCAGAACCATCAGCAGTTTTAAACATATACCAGTATAAAATCACCTTGGCCGTCAGTGCCTACTTTTAGCACAAGGCAATAATTAACTAAGAGAGAGAGTTTTTAAATTAACTTGTAACTTACTCATGACCATTCAAGAAGCACATACTGGACCGGCTTTATGGTAAGCGCTGAAGACATCCATTGAAAAAGCTGGCCAGTGTGTAATGAGAACTGACATAGAGAAAGATTTGCAGATGGACAGAGATGGAAGACCAGGCAGTAAAGAGGGGTATTTAACTGGGCAGACAAGATCCCCAAGATCTCAACTGACTATCTGAGACTTGTCAGACATAACCTACATTGTTTCCAAAAGAAGAAAACTGTCCATCTGGAGCTCAACAGAGGTAACAAGGAAAACAGCAATCAAACAAAGGGAGAAAAAGGAAACATCAATCAATATTTTCACTATTTTTATTACCTGCTAGTCAGCATTTGAAGTACTTTACCAATATATTAACCCAGTAATAGAAACATGTCATTACTATTTCCATTTTGTGAAGAAAAATAAAATGATTTTCCCCCACAGTCAAAACTGGCAACGGAAGAGCTAGGATTTCCATACAGGAGGTAGTCAGATGCCACATGACATTTCTTAGGTGGGACTTAGCATCTCACACTAGCAGCTAATGACCTGAGCACAGGTTAGGCCCTCCGAGCAAAGGGCAGAGGTAGTAAGGAACACAAGCAAACAGAGAGAAGCAATAAAGAGTTTCAAGCAAACCATGTGTAGTGTGACAAGCCTGGAATCCCAGCAATTTGGGTGGTCGAAGCAGGAAGATTGAGAATTTGAAGCCAGCCTGGGCTATGAAGCAAAAACCTGTCTCAAAACAAAACAATAAAGAAGTCATACACACTCAAAAAGGGCTAGAATAAGGTACAAAGAATCTACTGTATCTGGCAATGAGGTTGTTAATAAATCCCTGTAGAACAACTTAAGGAGACTGAGGAGCCAAGACAAAATTCAGAGATAGCAGAAGATAAAACTGTACAAAATATACATGAACTTATAAAACTCTGGTGGGAAAAGACACATTAAATCACAGGGAACAGCAAGAGGAAACCACTGGTTCACTTAAATTTCTCTTTCCCCAAGCTGGACAGATCATGATGTAAGCCTATCATGATAACAGAGGTTATGAAGGGAAATGTGCTGGAGATGCACCTCACTAGTAGAAAGGCTGCTTAGCATACACAATGCCCTAGGCTTGATCCCCAGAAACATCCTCTCAGTTTCTTTAAGGAGCAAGGAGCAGAGAACTGAGACTACCGGTCGGTTTCTGGTGAAAAGATGGAAGCTGTTTAAGGGTGTGTAGAGGAGGGGCACAGGAGTTAAGAATTCAAGTTACTGAACTCTATTTTGTCTGTGAAATAGAAGGTGAAGCCCACAGAGTGATGGGAAAATTTTAAGTTTTGAAATTGCAACTAAAATTAATAGAAAAAGAAGCTTATCACGTACAAAAAATTGTTGAGATATAAACCCAATGTAAATTAGGAGACACACATGCACACTATGGTGGGTATGATGGTGCATGCCTTTAATCCCTTAGAAATTCCCATCACATAGGAAGCAGAGGTGGGTGGAGCTCCGTGACCTCCAGGCCAGCCTTGTCTACAAAGTGAGTTCCAGATCAACCAGAGCTACACAGTGAGATCCTGTCTCAAAACAAACATGCCCTCCTCACTAGATACTTTAGGACACTGATCCTTCAGTTAGAGAAAATTTCCTGCGGTGCTTGGGTATTAGGTAGAAGGGGGCAAAAGGGACAGATCTTATAACAAATACAAGATTTGAAATTTGCAGAATAAATATAGTATAACATCAAAGTGGCCAGACGCTGATTAGAAGAGACCTTCCCAAGTCAGGAAGGGGCTGAACGCACAGGGAAGACAGGAACACGCCCAGAGGCAGGAAGGACATCAAGAATGAATAGGTGTAGGTGGAAGGTGAAGGGGAGACAGCAAGGGAAGCTCCAGTCAAGTTCTACCTGGGCAGGAAGCAAGCCTGTTTCACCTCTTTATTTAGTTATCGTCAACAACTGTTATTGCTATAAGGAGTCACAGAACAGGATAGTGTGTTTTCAGCCTTGCTTGTAAAACAAAATTATGACCAGGATCAATGCGGTGAACAGTTACTAAGCAGGGTGCCTGGAGTCTACGTGACCAAGATCCACTGGGGCTCACTGTCTGGGTTAAGCAAAGACTAAATACCCCCACCCCGACCCCGCCAAGAAAAACAAGTTAACAGATGATGATAGAAAGGAACAGAATGAGGAACAGAATGGGGAGCGCAAGATTGCTGACACAAGGGGACATTTTATTGGAAGGCCGCTTCTTCGGGAGCAGCACTGAAGAGCTGGGAGAACAATTAACTTTGGTCTTCCAGGCCTGAGACAAAGCAACAGGAAGGACGGCCGGGGTGAAGGAGCAGCCCCAACTCGAGGCCTGCCAGAGAAGTGCTGTCCTTGGGGCTGTGCCGGGTTTCAGTGGAGGCCAGGAGGAGTAAGGAACACTGTGTGAAGAAACCCAGGCTCCAGAAGGCGGTGAAAAGGGGTGGGAGGAAAGCAGTGGGAAGATGGACCAGGAAGAAAAGCACACAGCAATACGGGAGTGAGATTAGGAAGCTAGAAAACCTTGCGTTTTGGTTACAAAGAAGCTAGGGATAAGAGAGTCATGGAAATCTTAAAGGGCTGAGAATTTTGGAGCAAAACAGTATTGACATTTAGTAATACCGGTTGAAGCGTTCTGACCAAGAGTGTTAGCAACTTGTTAGATTTGTTAGAGAAACAGCACAGCCTTACCGAGCGAGAGCAGGTTTCCGTAACTGTCCATCACGACATCTTTATACAGGCTTCTCCGCGCTGGATCCAGATAATCCCACTCCTCCTGAGTGAAGAAACATAGCCATATCCTCAAATGTCAGCAACTGCTGAAACAGTATGATTTCTGTGGTCAGTTCCGGTTGTCTCAAGGCCAATTCTACCAATGCAAGTGGTCCCATTCACTAGGAGGAACAAAGCAAGCAAGAGGATCAAAAGGTGACAATTCTTGGAACTGACTGGTACAGCTAGGCACCTCAGACTGGAAAGGAACTGATCTGAACCCGTGCCTTCCAAACTAAAGGCCCTTCAGGCTTGGCTATTACACAGTAATGGCACTATATTTTAATTTTAGTCAGCAGCCTCAAGACCTCTCCAAGCTTCTCTCACCTCACAGTCCCCTTTAATGGTCTACCCACACCAGCTTGTGACCCAATTCAACTCAACTCCATTAGGTCCCTAAGCATCCACCTTGAGTTCAGACATCATGCCAGCTGCAGAAGCCAGAGGAGATTAAAAAAAAAAAAAAAAGCCTCACCTGGGAAATTCACAAATAAGAACTAACTTGAGGCAGTCTTAATTTTCTCCAGCCGATTATTTATCAAATTGCTCTTGGAAAAAAAAAAAGAGCCCATGGACAGTTTGCAAGTGAACTGACTGCACCCTGAAAGAAGGGGTACACGGGCAGTTGGCTGGGGTCCTCCCTTAGAGCTGGCTGCCAGCAGATGGGGACTGGGGACGAGGTGATGCGCGGCCTGGTCATCTTCGGGAGTGGCGAAGTAACGGAGAGCTCTGGAAGGGGCAGCTCACCTTTGGCTCCAGCAGTGGGCTCGGGGACGCCATCTCCTCGTTCCGGAATAGCAGCCACAAGGCAATGGGGCTCCGGTGAGGCCTAGCCGACCGCTGGAAATTAGGCCCCGCCAAGACGAGGCTCACTCGATGAGTCCGGTGAGGTCCTGCACCGGTCTCGGAGCGGTCACGTTCCCAGGGGCATATCAGACATTGTGCCTGGCTGCCCCCCAACTCTGAGCCACGTCTCCTGCCAGGCTGTGCAGTCTTTCAGGCCTCGCTGTAATCTCCTTCTTGCCAATTTCTCCACCTAACAGTCAAGCAGTGCTACAACAGACCACCCCCCGAACCAGAAGGCGTTACCCGGAACCGTCACGGAACCTCTCCAACTACAACTCCCAATATGCACCGGGAGCGCGCCACGGCCTTTTTCCGCAAATGGCAACTGGACTACATTTCCCGGTGTGCACCGGAATAGGCAACTACGGGGACCGCTGCAGTAAGCTCTCATCTGATTGGCTGAGTTGGGCGTGTCGGGGAGCTTAGGGACGCCTGTCGAAGATGGCAGCGCTGTGTGTGTGCCGGTTTGCTAGGAGAGGCTGGCTGTGGAAAGGTTCCTTGGCTGTACGTAGGGACTTTTGGTCTCGATCCAGGTAAAGCTGAGGGTTTCTCAATGGGTTCCGTCCCACGAAAGTTCCCAGAAGCCGAGGGAGGCGTTCAGAGGGTTAAGATGGGACGCTGGTCCTTAGCCTGCCGAAGTCAGCGCGGAGGAGGGGGTCCGAGCGCAAATCTTCGGCCTGCGTTTCCGCGGCTGGCAGAGCCTCTCCCTAATGGCCGCACTTTTCCCTCGCGCCTTCGTTTCCTTAGTAAGCAGCATCTACCACGTGTCAAAGGCACACTGGGTGGTGTCCGCAAGCGAACGGTTCATCCGGATCAACCTAACACGTGAACCTAAGTGCTCAGTAAGCCACGCTCCTTGGCGGGGCGTCTGTGTTCGGCAAAATCAGAAATAAAGGCCCCCGTTCAATGTTGTGTGTCCCTCCCCCACCACCGTGCTTGCTAGCGGTCTCTCCCCCTCTCGCCTTCTTCCCCCTCCCTCCCCTCTTTCTCGTATTTCGTTGATGCATACAACAAATAGTTTGTAAACGCCTTCCATTTCTCTTAAGTGTGTACAGTGCTCCAAGTTTCTTTTTCACGTCGCAGGACTGTGACTCGCGAGGGACCTGTGGCCCACTGAAGAGAAGCACGCGCACGGTGGCTGTAGAATCCCTGCTTACCTATAGTTTCCCCCACTGCGTCATGTGGGGTCCATCTCTCTGACCTAGATAATATTTAGGGCCTGGAAACTTAACCGCTAGGACCTCAGGGAACAACGAATGTCGTAGGTTACGACTTTGAGTCATCACCTCATGTCTTTAATCTCTCTCCTTTGGTTAGTGTCAGATGTCCCCAGTTCGTGTTTCTGTTACTCACTCAACAAATATTTTAGTGTCTGCTATATGGTAGATTTTAAAGGTACAGTGGTTAATTAGATCCAATCTTTGATCTTGTAAGAGGGGAGCCGTTGATGTTATGTTCAGTTTTCAGTTTACTATTCTGTAAGGTGTAAATACATGTATTGATGTATATACACATAGAGAAGAGATTTCTGCAGTCAGGCTAATTCCATCTCTCTTATGTCCTTTTTTTTTTTTAAGTGAAAATAGTTCTGGGATAGAATTTTAAATCGTAAGGTCTGATTTCTTCCATGCTGTTCGTACTCAAGATTGCTACAGCTCTTCATGATTTAAGATTGCTCAATATGTCTTTGAAAAATGTCCTTCGATTCTCTTTTAGATACTGGGTTAAGTATGTTAAGTAGTGCAGAGTTATTAACAATATCGATAAAGTAATATAAAAAAACTGATTGTTAGTCCACAAACATGGGATGTCTTTTCATTTATGTGTGGTTTCTGTTTCTTTCATCAGTGTTTTACAGTTTCCGGTGTACAGATGATCTTTAACCAACTTGGTTATTTTTTTTCCTAAATATTTTCTTTTTTTCCTGCTATTGTAAACGAACTTGATTTCTTGATTTTCTTTTGGAATGATTTATTATTTCTCTAATGAAACTACTGATTTTATTGGGGATTTATTTTATTCATGTACATAAGTGTATGTGTATGTATGAATCATACCCTTTGAGGCCAGAAGAGGGCGTCAGACCCCCTGGGGTTGGAGTTACAGGTCGCTGTGCGCTAGCAAGCTGGTGTGGTCCTGGGAACTGAACTCTGGAAAGGCAGCAGCAGCAAGTTCTCATAGCACTGAGCCATCTCTCCAGCCCCAGAGTACTAACTTTTTAAATGTTAATTTTGTATCCTGCAATTTTACTGGGTTGGTTTATTAGTTCTAGCAATTTCTTGTGTGTGTGTTGCACAATCTGAGGTTTTCTACTGGGAGTCTCTTGTTATCTGTGGAGACAAATTTATTTCTTTGTAACGTGGTTGCCTTTTATTTCTTTTTCTTTTCTCGAGGCTCTTACGGCGTTTAGTATGATGTTATAGTGTTTGCAGAGCAACCTCTGCAACAGGAGAATGATGAGTGCAAGGCCAGTGTACATAGGAAGGACCCCTCCTCTCCCCCCCAAAAAGTTCTGAGACTGAGCATCCTTGCTTGTACCTCAGAAAACTGCTTTTGTTAATAGTTTCCACCCATCCATTATGATTTTATCTGTGGGCTTCTAAATTATATTTATCTGATTGTGGTAGACTCTACCTATTTTGTTTAGAGCTTTGATCATGGATGAGGGTTAGGCTTTCTATCAGACACATTTTCTGCTTCTTTGGAGATGATTATTTGATTTTGTTACTGTGGCATATCATTATTGATTCATATATATTGAACAGACTTTGCAGTACAAGCAAGTGTCCTATTAATCATAGTGTAGTCTTTTAGGTGTTACTGAATTTTGGTTTGCTTCTATTTTATTGAAGATTATTGCATCTCTGTTCATCAGAGAGATTGACTTGTAGTTTTCTTGCGCTGTCTTTGTCTGGCTTTAGTATCCTGGTTTTATAAAATGAATTTGAAAGTATTTCTTCTTCGCATTTTAGGGAGAACTAATGTTAGAGGGCTGACATTAGTTCTTTGAATGTGTGGTAAGTTATTACATGAAGATACTGGATTCCAATCTTTATTGGGATTTTTTGCTGTTTTGTTTTTCTTCAGTCCCTTATTTGCTGTTGACTGGCTTTGGCTTTCTACTCTTTCTTGGTTAGGGCTACATGTCCCTAGGATCGTAACTTTTTTTTTTTTTTTTTTAGGTCTTCAGCTTATATAGGTCCCATTTGTGACTTTATTTATGAAACATCTCTTGTATCTCCTTATAGTTCTGATTTTAATTGCATGTTTTCTATATCAGCCCTTAGTTTTGTTGGTTTCTATGAATTTGTATCTGCTCTGATCTTTATTTCCTTTCTTTTGCTATCTTTGGGGTTATATTTTCCTTTTTTTAAAGTTTCATATGGTTCCATTTTAGGTTGCTTAAAATTTAGTGATGTAGTCATTTATTAGTATAAATTCACCTCAGTACAGGTTTTCTTTGGTGTTTGTTACTGTCTTAGTTATGGTTCTATTGTGACAATATGCCATGACCAAATGCAACTGGAAGGGACTTACTTCATCTTACAGCTTGGTGTCAGTCCATCATCCAGGAAAGTCAGACCAACAACTCGAGGCAAGAACTGATGTGGAGGCAATAGAACAGTGCTGCCTTCTGGCTTGCCCCTGCATAGCTTGCTCAACCTACTTTCTTATAGCACCCAGGACCACCAAACAAAGTGTGGTGTAGCATGAGGGCCGGCTTGCTAGCTGGGGTTTCTGTCCCGCCTGGTTCCCCCAGCTGTTTAGCCCCAAAGAAAATCACACAGAGAGGTCTATATTAGGTTATAAACTGATTGGCCCATTTGCTCAGGCTTCTTATTAGCTCTTGTAGTGTATATAGCCCATTATTCTTATCAATGTTAGCCACATGGCTCAGTATCTTTCTCAGCATGGCAGGTCCCATCCTGCTTCTTTGGTGGTCCGGACAGGAATGCCAAGAGAGCTTCCTTCTTCCCAGAATTCTCCTGTTCTAATAGCCCGCCTCTATTTCCTGTCTGGTTGACCCACCTCTACTTCCTGGCTAATAGCCAATCAGCGTTTATTTAAATCATGATTGACAGAATACGGACAATTCTCCTGCACCAGTGTGGCACCACCCATGGTGACTTGGGCCCTCAAAACACATCAGTTACCAATCAAGAAAATGCCCCAGGTACAGGCTTGCCCGTGGGCCAGTCTGGTGGGGGCATTTTCTCAAGTGAGACTCCCTTTTCCCAAATGACTCTAGCTTGTGTCAAGTTGACAGAACAGTTATGTTATACATTTTCACTTATCTCAAGATGTGTGTGCGTGCATATGTGTGGAGGAGGACACAGGCCACAGATGGTTGTCACCAGCCATTCTCCACCTTGTGCTTTGAGATATGGTCTCTCACTGAACCTGGAGCCCAGGAGCCTGCCTAGACTGACTAGCCAGCCATCCCGAGACCTCCTGTCCCCAGTTCCCCAGTGTTCTCATTACAGGCATGAACACCTGCTAGTTTTCTCTCTAGGATGATGAATATTGAACTCTGGTCCTCTTGTTTGTTTGGTGTCTAGGAGTGGTGATTTGAAAGAAAATGGCATCCACGGGGAGTGACACTATTAGGAGGTGTGGCCTTGTGGAGTAGGTGTGGTTTTGTTGGAGGAAGTGTGTTACTGTGGGGGTGGACAAACCAAGGCATTTAACTGGTATGTCAGCCAGATTCTCTTCTAAACAGTTGCTACGTTTATTTTCAAAGAACCCCAAATTAATAAAAACAGGCCATTATATTAAAGAATTTACAGTCTGGTATGGTGGTTCTCAAGAGATGGTGTTGGCAGGGTTCATGGTTGTTGTGACTCAGGACAAGAGTGAACTGATGCCAGGATGCTACCAAATATCTTACAGTGAACAGAATGGCCCCTCACACACAGCGAGGAACTGTCCAATAAAAAAAAATGTGAAGATATTTAGGACTGAGAAGTTCTGATCTTGTAAGTGAGGTAGTGTATAATCAAAATTGAAACTTGTATAGGATGGGATACACTGGGCAGTGTATACTCCTGTGAAGATCAAGGGAACTTAACATTGATTAGAGTATCAAGTTAAAGTTCTTAGGACTTACAGGGTAAGTATAATTTCCATAAGTAAAGATATATCAAAAGGATATATAACCTGAGCTAACAAATGTCAAGTGGAAGTGTGTTTGGAAAACAGAATATAGTTTAGTTTGTACAGGCCTGTAATGTATATAAGAAATTGATAGGAGGTAAATTTAGCTAGGTGTATTGGGGATAGCTCTTGGAGGATATGTTGATTAGTTTTATGTCAGATTGATACAAGTTTTAGAGTCATTTGAAAGAAGGAGCCTCAAGTGAGAAAATATCCATACCAGATTGGCCTGTGGTGCATTTTCTTGATGGAAAATTGTGGGAGGGTCCATCTCACAGTGGGTGGTGCCACCTGTGGGCAGGTAGTTCTGGGTGAATCATGGGAGCAAGGCAGTAAGCACCAGCCCTTCAGGGCCTCTGCATCAGTTCCTGCCTCCAGGTTCCTACTTTGAGTTCCAGCCCTGACACCGCTCAGTGATGGACTGTGTTATGGATAAAATAAACCCTTCCCTCCGCAAGTTGGTTTTCCTCTCGATGTTTTATCACAGCAATAGAAACCAAACTGAGACAGAGGGTTAAGGCTCCTAGACAGAACAGTTTGCCTTATCTTTGTTCTTTACTTATTTTTAGAATTCTTACAAATATGTAAAATATAAGCCGAGTTTTTGTTTTCTTTTCTAACAATTGATTCAACTGTACGTGTCTGAAGGGTAGGTGACCATTCTTCTCTCCACAGTGCTCAGAAAGACTCAAGTACAAAATATTTGATTTTGATTGCAAAGCAAGATTCAGTCCGATGTTTATTAGCTTCATTAAGATAATCAGCCAAAGACTCACATGTTTGCTTTTGCTCATTCCAGAAAGGAGAAGGAGCCAGTGGTAGCTGAGACAGTGGAAGAAGTGAAAACAGACCCTGTTTTGGTGTGTCCGCCCTTACGAAGCCGAGCATATACACCTCCTGACGATCTCCAGAGTCGCTTGGAATCCTGTCTTAAAGAAGTTCTTGGTTCATCTCTTCCTAGTAATTGGCAAGACATCTCCCTGGATGATGGTCATGTGAAGTTCAGACTCTTGGCACATTTAGCTGATGACTTGGGCCATGCAGTGCCTAACTCCAGGCTTCACCAGATGTGCAGTGTCAGAGACGTTCTTGACTTCTATAATGTTCCATCAGTTCAAGACAGATCTAAATTTGATGAACTTGTTGCCGGTAATTTGCCTCCCAATTTGAAAATCAGTTGGGGTTACTGAGCAGGTCAGCAGTTGACTGCATTGAGATGTTATACTCTCCTCACTGAGGTGGCCGACAAACCTTGTGAAATGTTACCCTTCAGAACTCTTCTCAAAGCTCCCTTCCTTTACTTTTTGTTTTTTCCTGTAGAAGAATACATCTTTTTTTCTCATGGAAAATCAACAAAGAAAACATTTTCACATTTGCTAAAGCTATCCCCCCAGCCCTCAATAAAATCATGTTTTGGTAATTTATGTAATGTTCTTATTCTGATGTTTATAATCAGGGCTCTAGAGAGGAGCAGAAGTGATAGCATGAAAACATACTTAAAAGAGATTTATCACATTAGCTTGCATTAGGATCTAGGTAGTTCATCAATGGCTGTTCCATACTGGAGAGGCTGAGAACCCAGGGTTGCTCAGTCCACGAAGCTGACTGTCTCAGCCAGCCTGGTGCTGAGGGCCTGGAGGATTCTTTGGAGAACCGCGCATCTCCAAACCATGCTGGCAGCCTGAAGAAGCTGGTTCTCATATGAGGGAAGCAATGCAGCAATGGCAGGAACAGGATAGGTGTACTTGCCAGTAGGGTGAAAACAAGGAGGCAGAAAGCCAAACCTTCCTTCTGTGTGGCTTCTGCCCACATGTATGATACACTTCCTTCTTGAGATATTTGTTCAAGAAAATCCCTCAGTAGAGTAGCCAGCTGCTTGTCTTTTAGTTGTCAAGTTGACAACCAGGATTACCTATCACACAAAAATACTAATGAACATGAATTTAAGATAGGAGGGCATCTCAAATTCAGATGTTTCTTTGTTCTTTATATGGATAAAGTAGTAGTTGAGATAAAATATTCTCATCTTATTAAGGCTCATAGGTGTGGGATTGTTATGGATACATATGCAAATGAGGAAATGTATTAGATATTTAAAAGAACTGTGAATGTCTGGTCCACATAGGACATTTGACTGTGTTTAGTCCGTGATTAAAGATGAAAGAAAGTATGCTGTATTCTGGATTCATCTCTTGGATTAAAGCAGATCGGTTAAAATCTGTTGTCTACTTCTTGAAATTTACTTCATTGTATCTATTGTTTTCTTAAAATGAGTGGTAGAACTGAAAAAAATAGACTATCTCTCAACTATTAAGTTT
Source organism: Ondatra zibethicus (assembly GCA_004026605.1). NCBI lineage: Eukaryota > Metazoa > Chordata > Mammalia > Rodentia > Cricetidae > Ondatra > Ondatra zibethicus. The sequence continues at coordinate 267,841 of PVIU01000608.1, forward strand.
TAAAGAGTTATTACCAGGTTCTATATTGCATATTCTCAAATTGAAGCATATCTCACAAAACATCTTTTCTATAACCTTAAAGGTGGCCTTAGGGTACCTATGATTAGTTATTAGATTGGCACAATTTTTGTACTTTGATGTACTTAGTTTGCAGAGATTGTTAAATAGATTGCCAGGTCTGAATGACAAAATTAGTAAGTATATAAAATATTGTTATAGGAAGATTTTAAGCATGGTAAATTGTGTTTATTCTCTTTCCTTTGGTAACTTTGTTGAAGAAAAAATAATATTCATTATCAATTGAGCATATAAATTCCAGGAGATTCATTCAGAAAAAATAGTTTAGGTGGAGGATGGCTTGGTAGGTAAGAACACTTGACCTGTAAGGCTGAAGACCTAGGTTTAAATCCCAGTACCCATGTAAAAAGCTGAACATGGTTACCTGTGTCTGTACTTCACTATTAGAGAGTGGAGACAGCTGGGTGGCCCACTAGTCAAAAAAGTGAGGTTCCCATTCAGTAAGATGCCTTACCTCAAGGCAATTCGGTGGAGAACAGTAGAGAAAGGCAGGTCCTGCTCTGGCCTGTTCTGTGTACACAGGTGCATACCCTGACACAGGACAGTGTCTAAAAAAGTCACAGCATTTAATAATTACTAGGTACACAGCAATGGCATTATATCATGAATTACTTTCAAAGTATCAGTGTCTGGAGTCCTGAAGTTTAGACAACAGCTCCTGTTCTCTGAGAACGAGATTCAACATGGAAATATTTGGGTTTGACGTACAGAATTTGATTATCATGTTTCCCATATAATAATACCGGAAATAAAGAGGTGGGAAGTCAGTATGGAAACACTAATGGCTACAACTGGACAAGTGACTGTGACATACACTTTTCATGTTTCTGTTAAGATAGAAGCTGCTCCTCCACACCCCAGAGCAGTGCTGGTCAAAGTACATATGTGAATGAACCGTCTGGGGGATCATGATGCTTTCTGGAGTGATTGTAAGCTTCCTCATCTCTACAGTGCTCAGAAGTAGCATGGTCTTAGGGTCATGAAATGACATTAAGCTGGCAGCGAAGCACCTTTCTGTAGAACAGTTCTGCATATCTGTCAGTAGCTCTGTAGGGTGGCATTGGTTTAAACATAGCTCATTACAGGGTTTCAGAATAGTGACCTTACAGTTCCGAAGGGAACAGGTTGGTTTGTCTACTGAGATAGCCAGACATACACAAAAGCTTTCTATTTTAAAAAATTTAGGATATGCAAAGGGTATAAGGTAACCAATTTTACTTAGTTGAATGTATGGGCTAAGTGTGTGTTTGCATAAAACCTAATAAAATCATTAGCAATTCAACATAAATGGTCTTACATAAACTACATGTTTAAAGTTTCAAGTAACATGAGATTCCCTCTCTTGCTGAGTTTTGTTTTAACATGGAAACTATGATTTCTGCAGTAACCACACTTTAGAAAATAGAAAATACATCAAAAACGAGAAGAAAAAAACTTACACCAGTATACAGATAATGTAATATTCTAATATACTACCAATAGAAAAATTGCATTTTCGGTATTTTTGTGTTTATTCTTTAGGTATGTGTTCATGTGTGTGGGTGTACTTGCACATATGTATAGGAATCCAAACCCCAGTCTTCCTGATTGCACAGCAAACACACAATCAGTCATCTCTCCATCCTATAATTGGCTTTACTTTAGTTTTATAGTAGTGAACTCAGGCCTGGAAAGAAATGTTTTACGAGATCAGAGTTCTGCAGTAGCTGCATTGACCTTTTTTTTTTTTTTTTTAAAGTAGTGGTCAAATAAGATCAAATAGTGGCAGAGGAGTTTTAAACAAACAAGAGGTCAGGAAGATGGTTCAGCAGGTAACAGCACTTGTCACCAAGCCTGAGAACATTAGGTCATTGTCCTCTGAACTTATACAAACCCTGGTGCATGTGCAGGTGTCATGTACAACCAGATATGTATACACATGAATATATTGTGTACAATATGTTTTGCATGAAACATACACATCTAAAAACAAAACGAAACTCCCAAAACAAATCAGAAAGAAAGGAGGGAAAGGGGGCTAGGTTCCCTACAACTACATTAATAGGTAACCAGATCAGGAATGGGGTCAGAGAGCAAGGTTAAACTTTGTTCTGTGACCCAATGTAAACTGTAATGTCAAAAACATTTGGGGCTTTGGTCTTGGGCAACTGGGATTGTGCCATTTTCCTTTACTCCTGGAAGTGGGAAAAAGAACATTGGTTGGTTTGTAATCAAAGCTGTTTTGAGTTGTTTGGAAATATGTTAAAAATCTCAACTAAATTGAAAATAAAAATCAGATTTTTTTTTCCCTCTAGTGTTTGACATTTAGTGGTTTCCAAGATCAAATCCTCCTTTTGTTTCTTCCATAAATCTTGGAGAGCTCTGAAGTTTATTTCAGATTTGCTTAGAAAGGATGTCATTTGAGACCTGGGTCTCTGGATGTTTTTGAGGGACATGAAAGACTATCAGCAGTCACTTCACTTCATGAGTAATTCTCCCTCTTTTTAACACTATTCTAGAATATATATATAACTTTTTTTTGTAGAAAAATTCTTAGCCTGAAACACTAAACTATTTATGTTTTATTTAATCTCTGTGAGTTCAGGACCAGCCTGATTTACAAAACGAGGACCAGATGGTTTTAATGCAGATTTTACCAGAACTTCCAAGAAGAGCTAATACCTATACTCCTTAATGTGTTCCACATAATAGAAACAGAATGGTCATTGCCAAACTCTTTTTATGAAGCTACAATTACCCTGATGCCAAAACCGCACAGAGATGCAACCAAGAAAGAGAATTACAGACCAATTTCACTTATGAACATAGATGCAAAAATTCTCAATAAAATACTGGAAAACCAAATCCAAGAACACGTCAAAAAAATCATCCATTATGATCAAGTAGGCTTCATCCCCGAGATGCAGGGCTGGTTCAACATATGAAAATCTATCAATCTAATCCATCATATAAACAAACTGAAAGAAAAAAAAACCATATGATCATTTCATTATATGCTGAAAAAGCATTTGACAAAATTCAACACCCCTTTATGATAAAGGTCTTGGAGAGATTAGGGATACAAGGATCATATCTAAATATAATAAGAGCAATATACAGCAAGCCGACAGCTAACATCAAATTAAATGGAGAGAAACTCAAAGTAATTCCACTAAAATCAGGAACAAGACAAGGCTGTCCACTGTCGCCATATCTCTTTAATATAGTGCTTGAAGTCCTAGCAATAGCTATAAGACAAAATAAGGAGATCATGGGGATTCGAATTGGAAAGGAAGAAGTCAAACTTTCATTATTTGCAGATGATATGATAGTGTACATAAGTGACCCCAAAACCTCTACCAAAGAACTTCTACAGCTGATAAATGCCTTCAGTTAAGTGGCAGGATACAAGATCAACTCAAAAAATCAGTAGCCCTTCTATACATAAAGGATATAGAAACAGAGGGAAATCAGAGAAACATCACCTTTCATGATAGCCACAAATAGCATAAACTATCTTGGGGTAACACTAACCAAGGAAGTAAAAGATCTATTTGACAAGAACTTTAAGACCTTGAAGAAAGAAATCGAGGAGGATACCAGAAAATGGAAGGATCTCCCATGCTTCTGGATTGGTAGGATCAATATAGTAAAAAAAAATGGCAATTCTACCAAAGGCAATCTATAGATTCAATGCAATCCCCATCAAAATCCCAACAAAATTCTTCATAGGCCTTGAGAGAACAATAACTAACTTTATATGGAAAAACAAAAAGCCCAGGATAGCCAAAACAATCCTATACAATAAAGGAAGTGCCAGAGGCATTACCATCCCTGACTTCAAACTATATTACAGAGCTACAGTAATGAAAACAGCTTGGTATTGGCATAAAAACAGAGATGTTGACCAATGGAATCAAACCGAAGACCAGGATATTAATCCACAAACCTATGAGCAGCTCATATTTGACAAAGAGGCTAAAATTATACAATGGAAGAATGAAAGCATTTTTAACAAATGGTGCTTGCATAACTGGATGTCAACCTGTAGGAAAATGAAAATAGATCCTTATCTATCACCATGCACAAAACTCAAGTCCAAATGGATTAAAGACCTCAATATAAATCCATCCACACTGAACCTGATAGAAGAGAAAGTGGAAAGTAGCCTGCAGTACTACAGAAGACCACTTCCTATGTAAAACCCCAGTGGCACAGACAATAAGAGCAACAATGAACAAATGGGACCTCCTGAAACTGAGAAGCTTCTGTAAAGCAAAAGACACAATCATTAAGACAAAAAGGCAACCTACTGAATGGGAGAAGATCTTCACTAACCCCACATCAGACAAAGGTCTGCTCTCCAAAATATACAAAGAACTCAAGAAACTAGACATTAAAATTCTAAATTACCCAATTAAAAAAATGGGGTAATGATCTGAACAGAGAATTCTCAACAGAAGTTCGAATGGCCAAAAGATACTTAAGGTCATGTTCAACTTCCTTAGCAATCAGGGAAATGCAAATCAAAACAACTTTGAGATACCATCTTACACCTGTCAGAATGGCTAAAATCAAAAACACCAATGATAGCCTATGCTGGAGAGGATGTGGAGCAAGGGGAACTCTCATCCATTGTTGGTGGGAATGCAAACTTGTGCAATCACTTTGGAAATCAGTGTGGTGGTTTCTCAGGAAATTGGGAATCAACCTACCTCAGGATCCAGCAATACCACTCTTGGGAATATACCCAAGAGAAGTCCATTCATACTACAAAAGCATTTGTGCAACTATGTTCATAGCAGCATTATTTGTAATAGCCAGAACCTGGAAACAACTTAGGTGCCCCTCAATGGAAGAATGGATTAAGAAAGTGTGGAATATATACACATTAGAATACTACTCAGTGGTAAAAAACAATGACATCTTGAATTTTGCATGCAAATGGATGGAAATAGAAAACACTATCCTGAGTGAGGTAACCCAAACTCAAAAAGACAATTATGGTATGTACTCACTCATTAGTGGACTCTAGCCATAAACAAAGGACATTAAGCTTATAGCTCACAAGCCTAGAGAAGCCAAATAGCAAGGTGAACCCAAAGAAAAACATATATAGATCCTCCTGGAAATCGGGAGCAAACAAGATTGCTGGGCAAAAGTTGGAAGCACGGGGGCGGGGATAGGGGTGGGGGTAGGGGTGGGGGGTGGGGGAAGGGGAGAGGGGGATGGAGAAGGGAGAAGGGAAGGACTGGGGAGAGCTTGGGGGAATGGGAGGGTGGAGATGGAGGAAAGGTGGATATTGGAGAAGGGAATAAAACATTAAGGGAGTCATTTTAGGATTGGCAAGATACTTGACTCTAGAGGGGATCCCAGGTGTCCACGGGGATGTCCCCAGCTAGGTACTTGGGCAGCAGAGGAGAGGGTGCCTGAACTAGCCTTGTCCCATAGTCACACTGATGAATATCTTGATCATCACCATAGAAATTTCGTCTGATGGATGGAGATAGAGACAGAGACCCACATTCACATCAGAGCAATGGACTGAGCTCCCAAGGTCCAGTGGAAGAGCAGAAGGTGGGAGAAGATGAGCAAGGAAATAGGGACCGGGAGAGGCTGGTCCACCAACCTAGACAGTGTGCCTGATCTAATGGGAGCTCACCAAATCCAGCTGGACCAGGACTGAACGAGCATATGATCCAACCGGAATGTCTGAATGTGGCTGCCAATGGGGGATGACCGAGAAGCCATCAATAATGACACTAGGACCTATCTCTTCTGCATGTATTATCTTTTTGGGAACCTAGGCGATTTGGATGCACACCTTCCTAGGCTGAGATGGAGGGGGGAGGGCCTTGGACTTCCCACAGGGCAGGGTACCATGCCCTCTCTTAAGGAAGCAGGGGGAGGGAGGAGGGGTAGGGGGGAGCAAGAGGGGACTTGGAGAAGGGGAGGAAGTGTAAATTTTTGAATGAAAAAAAATAAAAGAATATGAAAAAACAATGAACGGCTGTTAGTGGAAAGTCTGTGAATCCAGTAGTTTCTTAGTCCACAAGGCTGTAATGTCTCAGCTGGTCTCCAATATGAGCTGGAATCCTGAAGAAGTGAGATCTAATGCCAGCAAAGGAATGGATGTTTTATCAAGGTTAAGAGCTAGCAGGCCAAGAGCAAAGGCTTCCTTCTATGTCATTACATAGCCTTCCAGTAGAAGGTATGACTGAGATTAAAGGTGTCTCTTCCCACCTCAAAATTTGAATTATAGGTGTGTGTCTTCCTGCCTCAAGATCCTGATCAAAGGTATGTTACTTCCTACCTCAAAGGTCCAGAGTAGAAGTGGATTTAGCCACTTCAAACCAAGCCAAAAAAACAAACAAACAAAAAGGTGTACCCTCTGTTCCCGGATTATCATTTGTTCCAGATGTAGTCAAGTTGACAACCAAGAATAACAATTACACCTCCCTTCAACCACCCTATTTTTCTCTCATTTTTGTTTTTATTTTATGTGTATGGGTGTTTGCCTGCATATGTGCCCATGTACCACTTGTGTGCCTGGTGCTGCAGATGCCAGAAAAGGGCATCAGATTCTTTGGAACTGGAGTTACAGAGAGTTGGGAGTCATCACATGAGTGCTTAGACTCTTTCCCTGGAAGAACAGCCAGTGTTCCTGACCATGGACCCATCTCTTCAGCCCCATAATTCAATTTTAAATATAATTGTGTTGAAATTTCCCATCTTGGTCACTGTTCCATTCATCTGATTTATCATTTGCTCCCTTGTTCCTGCTGTGGCAGATTTTATTTCCAAAGGGTTGCAGAAGGCAACATAAATATAAGTGGAAGTGTTGTGGAATATTACTTTAACTACGTAAAGGTGTGCTGCATTTGTTTACCTCTGTAAAGATGTGCTGCTGTTTCACATTGCTTGCCTAAGGCACCTGATTGGTCTAATTAAAAGCTGAACAGCCAATAGATAGGCAGAGGAGGGATAGGCAGGGCTGGCAGGCAGAGAGATTAAGTAGGAAGAGGAATCTAGGCTTGAGAGAAGAGAATGAGGGAGAAAGAGAGGGAGCTAGCCAGGCACCTGCTAGACAGACAGACAAGGAGGAAGCAGGAAAGTAGGACATATAGAGTGAAAGAAAGGTAAAAAGCTCTGAAGCAAAACATAGGTGAAGAGAAACAGGTTAAAATAAGTTATAAGAGCTAGTAGGAGAAGCCTAAACTAAGGCCGAGCATTCATAACTAATAATTCTCCATGTCATGAGGGACTGACAGTCTAAGAAAGCTTGCTACACAAAAGTGCATATGCATATTCCATCCCTTCCTCCTTTTCCTCTATTGATATGCACCTTACTCTCAAAAAAGTCTCGTTCTCCCCATTTGAATTTTAATGGAGGCTTATGCCTACTCTGACAAATATGAAATGGCTGAGATTATGGCTTCCAGCTGCTTCTATCTCTTGCCCTTCCAGCTATGATGGGAGGAAACACAAGTGGGCTCCGGAAGCGGTGTCTCCAGCTCTGTATTGACTCTGGGACACAAGCAAGAGTGAATTTCAGATGATTATATTCCCTTGCCTACGAGACTTCCATTTGAAATAACACACCGTCCTACAGAGACAATTTCCTTTTGTTGTTGTTTTTCTGAGACTGGATCTCCCATGTAGCCCAGGCTGGCTTTAACTTCACTCCTGCCTCAGTCTCCCTAGTGCTGGGTGCCCAGGAGCTTACCACCACATCCCAGCAAAGGAGATGATTTCAGAGGACAGGTGCGGTGCAAGACAAGCTTGTTGGGGTCTTTCCACAGTAGCGGCCCTGCTGCTTTTAATTTTAGGTGTCTTTATCTCTGGCATTTATCCAAAGTTCAAGTTCCAAGGTCTTCTTAGGCACCTCTCTCTTTTCAGCCAACTTAGGCCTGGTTGATCAATGAGCTATAAAGACACGTTCCCCAGCTCTGACTGGATGAGCTGCATTTGTTAAACTTCTACCTATCCGTAAAGTTGTCGGAGCTTTGGATTGAGAGCCGGCAGGAAGGCCTGTGCATCTGTGCTGACCCTGAACGCCTCTCCATTTTAGCTCATTGCTGCCCCACCACTGTAAGTGATTTACTGGCTGTATCCTTTTCTATGTCACTTGTTCCTTAAGTAAAACCACTCTGATGTCTGGCAGCTCTCATATCTACTCATATCTATTATCTCCTAGCTGACTGGGCTCTTGATAAGTACTGTAAGTTATCGTTATCTATCTGCAGAAAAGCCTATATTATTTGAAGCACAGTGATACAAGAAACATACTTATCATATTTCTACCTATTTGCCATATTTCTTATGTAAACTTCATAAACTTCATTTTTATTTTGAACACCTAATAGACTTTTAACTACTTTAAGCTCTCTTTCTCTCCCTCCCTCTCTCTCTCTCTCACACACGTACACACACCCATACACACATAATTAAATGATGAAATTTTGAAAAGGGCTTTTATATTTACCAAGATAATAAAGCATTCTTGCTCTTCATTTCTCAGATGCATTAAGTTGTCTGCCTGGAATAACATCCCTTACATAGTGTATTTCTTGAAATATAATTTACTACAGTGTATTTTCTCCCTTTTGCTCTGGAAATGTCTGTCTTTTGCTTTTGTTTTTGATGTGTATATTTGTTAGGTGGGGGGTTTCAGACATTTTGCTTCATTTATTTATATCTCTCTTTCCTTTTGAGCACTGAGGGTGTATTGTCTCCTGCTTGTTAGTTTATATTTGTCCTTTTCCTCTGTAACATTGCCACTTTTCTCTGGCTATATTAACGCTTGCTGTGTTTGTTACCAGTTTGACTATAATGACAGCTGGGATTTTGCTGGTTTTGTCCCTGTATTTATTACAATTCTTGTGACTGTGGCATGGTGCTTTTCAATGAATTGAGGGAAATTCAGCCCTAGTTTTTGTGAGCATTCCCCCTGTGTCTATCTCTAATATGCCTTTCTAAGGTGCCAATTATTAGAGAATTTATACTGTATATTAAGCCATATATATTAAAAGATTTTCCATGTCTCAAGTGCTCTAATCTTTCATCTTGATTTTTCTCTGCATAGTTTAGTTTGAGCTGTTCTTATGTCTGTTGGTTCCTTCCCCTTTTCTGTCTGATGAGTCCAACATCTGACTACTACTCTTTCTATAATAGTGTTTCTTTCCTCTTGTAATCATAAAAAATGGGTCCTGAATGTATTGTATAAAAATAATACCTAAAAAAAAGAGGACCAGTGCTATTGCTCAGTGGGTAAAATCACTTGCTGCCAAGCCTGACAAGCTGAGTTTTATCTCTGGGACCCACATGGTGGAAGAAGAGAGTCAACTCGCATCAATTCTCTCTCTCTCTTTCTCTTTCTCTCTCTCTCTCTCTCTCTCTCTCTCTCTCTCTCTCTCTCTCTCTCTCTCTCACACACACACACACACACACACATTCACACACACATACTCACACACACACACAATTAATAATTGTAATAAAAGAGCTTGACCATGTTCTGTTGGGATTTGGGACTGATCACTCTGATCTGAGCCAAGTGTGCTTTGGGTCTGGGACCTGTGGTAGACTTACTGAGTTAAGTGCACACTGACTTCACCAATTTTTGATGGTGGGTTGAAGCCTTTTTTCATCAGAAGAGTCTGGATTCTCAGTGTTCATTAACTCCTTGGGGGGATCTTTGGTTTAACAATCATTTGCTATCCTTTTAAAACCAAAACTTCTGATTTAGAGTTCTGGAAGAAGGGTCACTAGGAAGTTGCTTGGCTCTGTGGTAATACTCCGGGCTTCCTCAGCATAGGGACCTTTCTTTGCTCCTCTGTAGACATGGGTGAGTGGAGACATGCTCTGAAGGGGGAGTTTCTCAGAGTTCCATCTCAGCACTCACTGAAAGTACACCCCCTTTTCTCTTAGTCCTCATTTCTCTCTGCGGGGTTCCTCTTTGCCCTTTTATCCTAAGTGAATAGCAGAGTAGGAGGGACATTTTCTCGCCTCCTAGGAGTAGCTATTTTGTCACATGCTGGAGTTTGATTCATTTAGATCGGTGGCATTCTCAGCAAAATGAGTTAAAATGAAAACAACCGGACAACTAGGGAAATAGATAAAAATCTGATGACAGTTTTGATTCTTGGGAAGAGTGGTCTCTCTTGTGTCAATACTTAAGGAGAAGCAGATAAACATTTCAGCGAGACTTCTAGACACTTGAGGCTCTTATATGCTTCCAATTTTGTTTTAGGACTGTCTAAGTCCCCAAATCAAAGTGACAGTTGTATCTTTTTTCTCTTAGACAGAACACACATGTTCCCATGGAAGAGATTAGGCAGTGGTGGTACCTATTCTGCACAGGGAACTAACTGGTCAGTCAATCAGCATGTTTTCGACCTCACATCTCAGTCCTGGTTTTCCCAGACTTGTGTTCAATGAGATTGAGATATCATCCTTCATGTTCTGATACTCATGCAAAGTTGCAGTGCTGCCTGAACTTCTACCCACATGCTCTCTAGCTTCTAGAAATCTGTCGAAATCTCTCTCCCAGAAATCTATTGATTACAAAATTTATCACAGTGTGTTTGCCACAAATCAATGCTGGGTTAAAACTGAATCCTAAGAGATCTGCCTCTTGCTCCTTTTCGTAATTCACTGACCTTATTGCCACTGTGTTTCATTTCTGTTTCTTTCTGTTTTGAGGTTTTGGTGAAGATATTCCTGAAGAATTGTTCTAGGTTGCCACTGCAAAAATGGCCAAGCTGACAGCCACTCCTCTTAGCGCACTTGTTGATGAGCCTGTGCACATCCAAGTCACAGGCCTGGCACCCTTTCAGGTGGTGTGCCTCCAGGCATCCCTGAAAGACGAGAAGGGGAATCTGTTTGGTTCAAAGGCTTACTACAAGGCCAGTGAAACAGGGGAGGTGGACCTGGAGCGTGATCCCTCACTTGGAGGAGACTATATGGGTGTCCACCCCATGGGTCTGTTTTGGTCTCTGAAACCCAAAAAGCTGTTGAATCGCCTGGCAAAAAAAGATGTGAATATCCCCTACCAGGTCCACATAGAAATTTCCAAGCCATACTTTCCAGTGAAAGGTATAGTTATTAGCCCGACGATGGATAGCCTGACCTTGGAAAGATGGTACGTGGCACCTGGTGTCACAAGGATCCCAGTGAAGGAAGGCCGCCTCCGGGGAGCCCTCTTTCTGCCTCCAGGTGAGTAGAGTCACTGTGACTGTCGTCCTTGTTTCCCTTTCGGGATGCCTTGTACCTCTAGAAATTAAGCTTAGAAGGAGGGTATTTACAGCGCTCACCGTTCTACCCAAGATTCCGGGTAAATTTTGGCTCAGAATAGAAATAGGTGGCATTCCGCTCTAATTCAAGTTTCATCTCCACCATTCTGAAGCTTGTCTGAGGTTATGACTGCATATTGTGGAGTCCTAGCGTTGGGAGGTTTCTGAGTGGCTGAATGTAGGTTAAGTGTAGTTCATTAGAGCCTGGCTGACTGAAGATTCCCACACAGCAGGTTTCAGAAGCTATATCACGTTAACATTCAGTTTAAGTATAGCATCGAAGTTTTACTATAACAAACTTGTTTAGATAGCTTAAATATTTTTATGCCCAGAAATAAAAATATAGACTATCCCATAGTGCTTAGGGTCAAGGAACTAGCACTGAATTGTGTTTCTTTGGTATCATACCTCTGTTTAAAATATATGTATATATATGTATGTATATATATATATATATATATATATACACACACACACATATATAAATATTGGTCTCAGCCCTTCTGCCTCAGGCTGGTGTGCTGGCACCCAGCATGTCATTTGCTATCTTCTGGGATATTGGATATGTAAAGTCTCTTGCATCAAATGATCTGCTGGGGCACAAAGGAGAGATGAGATATATTTGATCACAAAGAGGTTGAATTAGTTGTGGAAAGATTTCAGGGTCCTTCATTGTTCCCTTCCTTCCCACTCATCACACGATGGAAATTGATTTGTACTTACACGGTCATTTCTAAACCAAGATATAGTGTGTCTTCTTATTTCTCAAACTAAAGGAAGCACAGCCATTTAAAAACTCGCCACTGCCCCTTCATGTGATGCCATCTTTTAAATGGACATGGCCGGTCTTCCTTTTCTGAAATCAAGTTTCAAGGCAGGGACAATTTGTGATAAACGCTTGGGTGGGCTCTGGTTCACTGTAGAAATGCGCTGTCAACACAGAGTGACTGCGGGCTGATGCTCTGACATCCCTCTTCTTTCTCTGTACGCTAGGCTACATGCAGTAGAAATTAATATAAAAAGAAAGAGCTCCTTATGTCCATCTGATGTCATGTGAGGTTTTATCAACTCTTTTGTCCATTAGTGGTTAGCAGATTGTAACAGAGAAGGGTGTTTACCTTCTTTTGTTTCCTAGTGCCTCGGATGAGCCCTGAGACTTAGACATGTTAGAAGCAAGTTCTACTTGAGCTACTGAGCTGAAGCTCTTACAAGATGTTTCAGCCAGTGCAACCACTAAAGACATCTTCGAGCTGTGTACTTCATTTTCAAAGAGAGAATCTTTGTCTAACTAGACCTTGTGAGGGCTCACCGTCAAGGACATGAAGATCTCCATCTGGGTCCCCTTCTTAAAGGTTCTACCTGTCCAAGGCAGCCTCTGGAGCTAGCCTTCATCAGCCTGCAGCATTGCTCAAAGGAAAACACACATGAACAGCGTACTTTGTATCTAACCCTAGGACCTTCATAGATTTCCTAAAACTCGTTTGAGGACCCTTATTTGGTTAAGAAGTCCTGGAACATTTGTTTTTTTCTGATTTTCTTTACTCAAAGAAGATGGTAGTAACCCCTCCTCTGGGCTTCAGGAATTAAATATGTCAGTGCACATAGTTTATAATAAAATCTTTAGAAGTTATGTTTCATTACATATTAAGACGACCTTCCTTTTGCCCCAGATACAAGGCCAAACATTCGAATGTTCTATTTGAGAACATTTGTGTATTGATTTTTTTTATTTGTGTATTAATCCCAAGATTCAGTTCTGCCTGTTGGCTTCATATTCTTGTTGTCTTTCCCCCTTATTTTCATATGTGACCTGTTTAATGTTGTTCTTTTCCAGGTGAAGGCCCTTTCCCAGGGGTTATTGACCTGTTTGGGAGCACTGGTGGACTGATCGAATTCCGGGCTAGTCTTCTGGCCAGTCATGGCTTTGCAGCCTTGGCTCTGGCTTACTGGGGCTATGATGACCTGCCCTCTTACCTGGAGAAGGTAGATCTACAGTATTTTGAGGAAGGTGCAGAGTTTCTCCTGAGACATCCTAAGGTAATTTTAGGCTCATTGTGTGAATACATCCCACTGTTACCTTAACTGCAATGCTGTGTGACTTGCCTTGACTTTGAAGTGTGATTCCACCAAGGCTGTCTTTTGTGCTACATAGAACAGCTGTATTTTACCCTTCTGGTTTGTACGTTCCATTTGTAATTAGTGGCTAGGATTCCCCTCCCACCCTCTGTGTGTGTATAAATGTATATTTATATGTGTGTATACACATATATATGCGTATACTAGAGAGGGATATTTGTGTACAGGTTTCTGTATGGGGGGAGGGTGTGATTGCTCGTGTGTGTGTGTGTGTGTGTGTGTGTGTGTGTGTGTGTGTGTGTGTTGGTGTGTGTGTGTGTACATGTTTGTGGTGGCCAAAGGTCCATCTTAGGCATTGGTCTTCAGCAGCCATCCACCTTGGTTTGGAAACAGGGTCTCTCATAGAGGCTCGCAGATTCCCTATCAGGATAAGCTGTCTGACTCATGAGCCTAGGGTCCTCTTGTGTACATCTCCACAGGACTGAGATTACAAGCAAGCCAGCATGTCTGACAATTTTACATAGGTTCTAGGAGCATAGCTTGTGTCTGTCCTCATACTTCCATGGCAAACACTCTCCTGACTGAGCTATCTCCACAGTCCCAGAAATTGTATGTATTTGCATCTATAAACAAACAACTTGCGAATATGTTTTCCAGAACCAAAGTCTGAGTCATCTATCCCCGGAGTTCTAGACAATGAGAAAAACAAAACAAAACAAAAACAAACCAACAGCCTTATGTTGACATTTAGTCCCCCACCAGCCACTTTTCTGGAAAACGCAGAGTTGCTGACCAGCAATTCTCTGGCCCTGTCCTCCAGTGCACGATAGCTGAGTTTTCGGCATTGAGTCAGCATCGGTGTCTTAAGATCGGAAGAACTGTCGAGAACACAGACTTTGATCTCTTGATTCTGTGTTATTTTTCATGAGAAGAAAATAAATCCATAAGGAGACAATATTGGCCTTACAACAGAGACTAAGTAGATAGGCAACAAAAGACAATAAGCTCAGACTCATCAAAATGCATCCTCTGAGAGTGGATACATTGCTTTGCCACACAAAATCAAGGTCATATCAGCCTTAAAATTGTGAAGAGATGTCGTTTATGGTTGGCTAGCGCGCTTGAATCACTCAGCATATTACTCTTTATTGCCTCCGTTTTTAATGTGTGAAAATTCAATTTACAGCCCATTTCTTCTGAGACTCTTTGATCCTGATCTGTCTGTATACATTGTTAGAGAATGTGGGATATTCTAATAATCTAAGTGTCTCCACGGACCTCGTCTCCTGTCTTTTCATCTGGTGGTAGTTGCCTTATAAAACATTACTCCTTTGCTGGGCGTGTTTGATGACTGACAATAAAAAGTGTGTTGAGACAGGCTTTTCTGAAATCTCCTTCTGAGATCAACACTTTCCGGTCAAGCTCCATGTGCTGTCCTAACTTCCCTTTCCTCTCTCCTCTTTCTGGAGGAAACTCATTCCTCTGTAAAGCACTTCACTCATTGCCTGTTCCCTGACCAATGCTGTTTACAATAACACATTCACTTTGCTTGTTTTCCTGACTACACCGGTTTTGTTATTCATGTTTGTTTGTCCTGTGGCGACTACTGCATGCTAGGGAAGGGCTCCACCACAGACCTGTATTTCTAGTCCTGGCATAATATTTCTTGAAGATATTTTAAACTCAGAACCAAGCATAATGTTGAATCCAATATATCTATAGTAACGCTCAATTAAATAAACAAACTGTGTTCCAGAACTCCAACTACTAGATAGGTACTCATCTGGGTGGGTTCTTTAACTTTTTTTTTTTAACTTGCCTGTTACTATTCCTTGTTGAAGCTCTTGATTATTTCCTAATGAAAGAACAGCATCTCATTTTTATTGTTTTTAGGTCTTGGGCCCAGGTGTTGGCGTCGTCTCTGTATGCAAAGGAGCAGAAATTGGACTCGCTATGGCTGTTAACCTAAAACAAATAAAAGCCACTGTACTTATCAATGGGCCTAACTTTGTTACTACTGATCCACATGTATATCACGGTCAGGTCAACCATCCCGTACCATGCAATATAGAATTTGCCATCACCAATGCCTTCGGACTTGCAGAGTTTTACCGAACCTATGAGGAAACTGCAGATAAGGATAGCAAATATTGTTTTCCCATTGAAAAGGCGCAGGGACATTTCCTTTTTGTGGTGGGAGAAGATGATAAAAATCTCAACAGCAAAGTCCATGCTCATCAAGCCACAGCACAGCTGATGAAAAGTGGGAAGAAGAATTGGACCCTGCTGTCGTACCCTGGGGCAGGTCACCTGATCGAGCCTCCCTATTCCCCATTGTGCTTGGCCTCAAGGATCCCCTTTGTGATTCCAAGCATCTGCTGGGGAGGAGAGGTTGTCCAGCACGCGGCCGCACAGGAGCATTCTTGGAAGGAGATACAGAAATTTCTCAGGGAACATCTCCTCCCAGATATGAGCAGCCAGCTCTGAGTGGACTCCATGGTATTCCTGGGAAGTAGAGCTGTTCATCTCTGACCAGCACTTCTTAGTTCCCTTAGAGGAATCCCTGGGATCTCTCCCTGGATGACAAAGGAAGGTAGCACAAGAAAATACAGGTGGGCTGAGAGTGACATTATCTTGACTTTCGAAGGAACAAAAATATTTCCCATGTAATGAAATGAGAATCCTACAGCTGTATAAATAAAATCTTAGACCCAACTCTCCTAAAATTTTCATCACCATAGCAATTTTCTGTAATGATAATTACCAAGGAAATTAATAGTGATAAGCCACAGAATACTATGCTTTATAAAAGAACCATTGAAAGAATTACATATTGGCACTTAGTAAT
Organism: Ondatra zibethicus; assembly: GCA_004026605.1. Classification (NCBI taxonomy): domain Eukaryota; kingdom Metazoa; phylum Chordata; class Mammalia; order Rodentia; family Cricetidae; genus Ondatra; species Ondatra zibethicus. The sequence goes on from PVIU01000608.1 coordinate 284,116, forward strand.
TTCTTAAAACTCACACTAAATATACTTTGATCATCCTCATTGTTGCTGGAAATCGAGAGACAGGTGTTTTAATGCATTGTGAACGATTGTATGTATATAGGCGCATTGAATTCGTTTACAAACAATTTTAGCAAATGTTAATAAATCACTGTTGCCTCCAAACCTTCGCAGCATTTCAGCCTCCCCTGTAGCAAGAAGGGAGCAATCTGAGATCTACTTCTATGCCACTAGGAAAAGCAAGCGTGATGAGGACCGTGGCCTCTAGAGTAGGGGTCAGCAGCTTTGTTTTGTTTCTGTAAAGGATTATGCAGTGAATAATTTCAACTTTGTCACCCATGTCTTCTGTCTGTCAGTATGTGCATTCTCCTGTGATAATAAGGAATGTAAGTAATGAAGATGATGTCTGAATGCCAATTAAACTTTTAATCCTGAACACTGAAATTTACATTTAATGGTTTTGTGTGGAAAATAGTAAATTTATTTAAAGCTTTTCAAGTATTTGCACATATAAATCATTGTTAATCCACGGGCAGAGCAGAAAACAGCTGCAGGCTCACAGGGCATAATTTTAGAGTATTCCAAATGACCATTAGGCTTCTCTAGAAGACAAACCATGGCACAAATATTCCTGAGCTACTAAATTGCAATGGATGGAAGTGGAAGGTAGCTGGTGGTTAATAGGGTGAAGATAAATATGCACAATTACACTTCGGATCATTTTTGAAGCATGGTGGGGAACCAGTAAAGAATTAGCATAGCAGAAAGATGAGGACACTTCTCGTGTATCTGCTTGAATTCTTTTACTTCTGTCTGCCTCGTGATGCTTTCTCCTATTTAGATAAAAAAGAAAAACCAAAAATATGTTATCTATTTTGGGTGGAACAAATTACCCACTCCTTTCTCACTTTTCACACATGTGGTCAATCAGAATACCTCAACTTGATTCTAATAACCCTGTAATTGCAATGATGGATACTTCCAACAGCATGTTATGTAATACCTGCATGGCAGGTGAAATTTTCTTACTCGTAGTTTGGGGCTATAGGAATAAAGTCTCTGCTTATAATGTGTAGTATTGGCATTTTTTCTGGTGTATATACTCCTAAATTATATTCTAAGAGATTTCTCTTAAATAAATTATAATTAGTTTTCTCCTTTCATAAATACTAGAACATAATATAGAAGACCTCTGGATAACAAGATATGGTTCCCAATAGTATCAATTGTGCATTTTTATTTTCCCCCTTTGTTCAGATTTGTAATTATGTTAGTCAGATTATCTCAAATGTGACAGAATAACTCAACAAACAAGTGATAGAGAACAGATTTATTTGGTTCACAATTTCAGAGGTTTTAATTTATGGTCACTGGACACTGTGTCATTGGTCATTGGTGGTTCAATAGAATATGATGCCAGGGAACATGTGATGGAGTCAACTGGCTCATGTCCTTAGAGACAGGAGACAGAAGTGACCAGGAACACAATATCCCTTTGAAATTCAAAGGCATGGCCCGGGAATCTACTTTTTTCAACGAGACTGTTCCTCTTAATAGCTCATGCAGTATAAACTCATCAATGGATTAATTTTTTGATGAGGTTCACATTCTCATGATCAAGTCACCTGTTAGCAGTGCTGAAAGTTGGGGCCCAAGCTTTTAACACATGAGTTTTTGATGCACGCCTGTCTTAATTAGGGTTTCTATTGCATTCAAACAACCATCTTCCACTGCCTGACCCCAATAAGCTTGTAACGATATCATAATGCAAAATGTAACCTCTGCAATCCATTATAAAACAAAAATTAAAAAACAGATCACACACTTCCAGGATACAATTGCCAGAATATATATTACCATTCTCGCTTGGCAAACTCCAGATTCTGCATCTCCAATGTCTGATGTCAAAACACTCTTCAGATCTCCAATTCCTTTCAGCTTTGTTGACAGCAACACACTTCTTTCTCTTGGGCTGGTTCCACTCCCTGCTAGCAGCTCTCCTCAGCAGGTGTCTTACGACTCTAGCATCTCTCACACGTTGGGGTCTAAAAGGCAACCCAGGCTTCAGTCTCACAGCTTCATACAATGGTTTCTCTGGGCCTCCATTCAGGGACACCCCTGACACATGCTTTGCCTTAGCAGCTTTCCTCAGTCATGGAGGAATATTCTTTAAGTCCTTTCTTCTATCTTTGACTCCAAAGCCAGAACTATGTTGCTGAAGTTGCGAAGTTCTGCTGCTTTCTGGGGGTGGAACATGGTCTCCTCATTCAATTACATCTTCCCCAGCTTTCTGTTTTCCATGGCTTCCGTCACTGCCGAAGCTTGGCTGTTCTGGAACTTGCTCTGCAGACCAAGTTGGCACTTGCCTGTCCAGTACTGGGATTAAAGGCGGGCACCACTACACCGGCTCTAAACTTCCTTTAGTTCCTTTTCACAAGTTGGAAATTTAGCTGGGTGGAATCTTGCCCTGAAGTCACTACTCTGCTTATGCCATTTCTTAATGGAATCTTCTTAGATATAGGATTTAGCTCCATTCCACTTTCTGATGCTCCTTTTCTCCTCAAATATTTTTCCTTGTTCAGCTTGCTCCTTTTCATTATAAATCTTCATTAGAAGTGGCCACTAATAACCACATGATAGAGTCTATACTAGGGTGTTTCAAGATTTCCTCTGCTGGTAACCCAGACCAGAAAGACAAATATGATATGTACTCACTCATAAGTGGATATTAGATATAAAGCAAAGAATAACCAGGCTGTGGTCCACAGCCCCAGAGAAGCTAGATACAAGGAGAACCCTAAGAGACATACATGGATCCCCCTGGGAAGGGGCAATAGACAAGATCTCCTGAGAAAATTGGGAGCAAGTAGGGCAGAAGGGAGGCTAGAGGGAGAGGGGGGAAGAATATGAGGGAATGGGATGGTTGAGATGGGGGAAGGACAGAGAGGGAGAGCAAGGAAAGAGATATCTTGATTATGGGAGCCATTATGAGGCTAATAAGAAATGTGGCACTAGGGAAATTCCCAAGAATCCACAAGGATGACCCCAGCTAAGAATCTAAGCAATAGTGGAGACGGTGCCTGAAGTGGCCTTCCCCTGTAAGCAGATTAATGACTACCTTAACTGTCGTCATAGAACCAACATCCAGCAACTGATGGAAGCAGATGCAGAGATCCACAGCTAGCTCTGGGCCAAGCTCCCAGAGTTCAGTCCAAGAGAGGGAGGAACGATAATATGAGCAAAGGGGTCAAGACCATGATGGGGAAACACACAGAAACAGCTGACCTGAGCCACTGAACTCACTGACTCTGGACTGACAGCTGGGGAACCTGCATAGGACCAAACTAGGCCCTCTGAATGTGGGTGACAGCTGTGTGGCTGGGGCAGACTGTGGGGCCACTGGCAGTGGGACCACGATTTAACCCTAATGCTTGAACTGGTGTTTCAGAACCCATTCTCTTTGGATGGATACCTTGCTCAGCCTAGATATAGGGGAAGGGCTTTGGTCCTTCCTCACAGTGATGTGCCAGCTTTACCCTCTCTGAGGAGTGATTGGGGTTGGTGGGAGGGGGGGAAGTTGGGGGGAGCTGGAGGCGGCAAGAGAGTAGAAACAGGGATTTGTATATAAAATGAGAAAAGATTGTTTAAGAAAATGATTTTTAAAAATCTCAAAATGCCTAGTTAAAAAAAAAGAGATTTCCTCTGACAATGTAATTAATCTAACACTTTTCACTTTAACCCCAGGCAGATTTTTTTTAACAACTTTTTGAAAAGCAGCCACATTCTTCACCAAAATATCACGAGAATGATCTCTAGGCTATACATTAATATTCTTCTCCTCTGAAACCTCTTGAGCAAGGCCCCCATAGTTCATCAAATCACACTTAGCACCATGTCTTCTATGTTCCTACTAGGATGGCCCATTAAGCAGTTCTTAAAGTGCTCAACTGCTTTTCTAATCCACACTCCCAAAGTCTATATTCCTTCAAACACAAGCATGGTCAGAAGTATTACAGCAATACCCCAATCCCTGGTATCAGCTTCTGTCTTAGGTTTCTATTGCTGTAAAGAGACACCATGACTAAGCATTTAGTTGGGTGACTTATAGCTTCAAAGGTTTAGCCTATTGTTATCATGCCAGGACATGGCTATGTTCAGGCAGACATAGAATGGAGAGTGGAGAAGGAGCTACATCTTTATGCCGCAGGCAACAGAAAGTGATCTGATTAGCACACGGAGAGAAGCTAGAGCAAAGGAGACCTCAAAGTCCATTCCCGCAGTGACACACTTCTTCCAACAAGGCTACACATAACTTCAATAAAGCCACACCTCATGAGGGCCAATTGCATTCAGACTACCACAATCCAAACCACATCAGCAGTCCTCAATTACACAGCATTAGAGAGATATTTGTTATAGTTGTCCCCGACATTTGCAGGACATTGCATTATATGATATAGTTCTGCCTCAATCTTGAGTATTGTGTGTATAGATAAACAGGGTGACTGGTGATTTCAGTTGTTACATAAGTGAATGGATGTTACTTTCACTTAAGAGAAAGTAGAATCCACAAAGTTATTTGGTAGCAATTTATTATAGTCAAATTTTTCTTTGGGCTACCAGCTCACAAGTAATAACATGGAAACATATTAATTATGAAAGCCTGGCCTTATCTTAGGCTTGTTTTTAACTAGTTCTTATAACTTAACCCCTTTCTACTAATCTATGTTCTGTCACATACAACCCATCCAGCTTCCTCGGTATCTCCTCTCATCTAGATTCCTCCTCCTCCTTCCTGTCTTTGTCCAGAAGTCCCATCCATACCTCATATCTAGCTCTTGGCTGTTGAGCTTTTTATTACACCACTCACAGCAACCCACCTTCACACAGTGTACAAATATCCCACAATAGCATGCACGTGTCACAGCAACAACTACAGTCACCTAAGTTCACCCTGCATGGGTGTAGGCACAGGAATCTTCTATCTCTAGAGCCCCCAAGCCATTTGCAGGCAGCCTCGTGGAACGGAAGAAGGAAGACTGTTTATTTACTCATCATAACACATGGCTATTTTTAAAGGTTTTTAAAAATTCTTTCTTAAAAATTCTGACATGTGATTTTTGGTCAAAAGAAGTGTCAGAGTTGTTTCTCCCACCCTCGAGCTTTCTGAACGTCTGAAAGGACTATCAGATTGCTCGTTAGCGCAGGCTTTCTGAGGAAGAACCAAGACATACTATTGCCCCTTTCCTTAAGACTTCGTCCAAATGGGCCTTCCAATCGACTGAACAACAAAACAACCCCAGTAAATATGTCTGTTCTAGAAACCTTAAGAAATGCCAGAAAATTGTGGTAGTTTGAATGAGGAACACCCCCACAGGCTCATTTAAACATCTGGTCTCCAGCTGGTAGTGATTCAGGAGGTTATGAAATTTTTTGCACAGGATTCTTTCTTTACTTATTTATTTTTTATTATTTTATTTTATTATTTTTTAAAAATACCAATCCAAATTCCCTCCCACTCTCCTCCCACCGACCCCCTCAAATCTTAAGAGAGGGCAAGGCACCCTGCCCTGTGGAAAGTCCAAGACCCTCCCCACTACATCCAGATTGAGCAAGGTATACATCCAAATAGAATAGTATCCCAAAAAGCCAGTACATGCAGTAGAGACAAACTCCATTGCCATTGTCATTGGCTTCTCAGTTTGTCCCAACTGTCAACCACATTCAGAGGGACTAATTTGATCCCATGCTCATTCACTCCCAGTCCAGTTGGAGTTGGTGGGTTCCCATTAGCTCAGGCAAATTATCTCAGTGGGTGAACCCCTCATGGTCTTGACTTCCTTGCTCATACTCTTCCTCCTTCCACTCTTCAACTGGACCTTCGGAGCTCAGTCCAGTGCTTGGATGTGGGTCTCTGCCTCTGTTTCCATCAGTTGATGGACAAAGGTTCTATGGTGATTTAAGATATTCATCAGTCTGACTATAGGGCAAGGCCAGTTCAGGAACCCTCTCCTCTATTGCTTAGGGTCTTAGCTGGGGTCATCCTTGTGGATTCCTGGGAATTTTTTCGAGGGCCAGGTTTTTTGCCAGCCCCATAATGGCTCCCTCAATCAAGATATCTCTTTCCTTGCTCTCATCTCTGTTTTTCCTCCATCTCGACTATCCCATTCCCTCAAGTTCTCCTCACCCCTCCCCTTCACCCCTCCTCTTCCCTTTTTCCCCTTCCTTCTACTGCCTGCCCCCATGCTCCCAAATTTTTGTTAGGCAATCTTGTCTGCTTCCAATTTCCAGGTGGATCTATATATGTTTTTCTTTGGATTCACCTTATTACTTAGCTTCTCTAGGATTATGAACTATAGGCTCAATGTCCTTTGTTTATGGCTAGTATCCAGTAATGAGTGAGTACATACCATATTCATATTTTTGGGTCTGGGTTATCTCACTCAGGATAGTGTTTTCTAATTCCATCCATTTGCAAGCAAAATTCAAAATGGTTTTTTTTTTTTTTTTTTTTTACTGCTGAGTAGTACTCTAATGTGTAGATGTGCCACACTTTCTTTATCCATTCTTCCATTGAGGGGCATCTAGGTTGTTTCCAGGTTCTGGATATTACAAATAATGCTGCTATGAACATAGTAAGGGGAACACTCATCCACTGCACAGGATTCTTGTTGGAGGAAGTATGTTACTGGAGGTGGGCTTTGAGAGTTTATACCCAGATCATGTGTTATGTTTCTTTTTTATACAGTGCTTTATTTATTAGTGATGTATACAGTGTCCTGTCTGTATGTATTCCTGCCCGCCAGAAGAGAGCACCAGATCTCATTACAGATGGTTGTGAGCCATCAAGTGGTTGCTGGGAATTGAACTCAGGACCTCTGGAAGAGCAGCCAGTGCTCTTAACCTCTGAGCCATCTCTCCAGCCCCGTGTGCTGTTGCTTGAGATGTGATCTCTCAACTTTCGGTTCTTGCCTCCATGTCTTCTGTACCATTATGGACATCCCGCCTTCTGGAACCATAAGTCAAAGTCAAATATCCCTTAAATTGTTTTGGGCCATGGTATTTTATTACAGCAACAGAACAGTAACTATAAGAGGTCTTTCTCAACATGTAGGTTATTACAATTGTCCCTCTTGGGTTTTGTGCTCTCATTCTTCAAATGTGTGCCCTCTATTGTGGTTCCCTCTAGTGTCTACTTTTTCTTAATAAGAATGCCTTCTCTTGCAGTGGTTGCTTAGCCACACTTCCCTTTATTATTCTGTAATAAAACCTGTCTAGCCTCTACAGAAAAACACCGTGTGTCTCATCTGAGTTTGTTTTGATAGAGAGCACAGGTACCATGGAGCAGAGGGGGAAGCAAGGGCAATATCCTAGAAACCACTCAAGTTTCTACAGCCACCAGAGAGCAACATTTCTCCAAATTATATAGCATAAGAACCTAAGGACTATAATAAAGATATCTGCCCAGAAATTTATTTTAAATAGAGCAAAAATTTGGTGAAAATATTAGCTATGACAGCACAACCTGTGCTTTTATTGAAGTGGTCTCAGAAAAATGTTGTATAAATTGTGACCTGTAGTGGGGCACAGATTTTAGCTTAACCATTATTGTGGTGGCAGGAACATGTAGCAGAGGTCGTTTGCCTCACAGGAGAGGAAGGAGAAGGAAGGAAAGAAGAAAAGAAGGGAGGAAAGAAGAAGGAGGAGGAGGAAAAGGAGAAGAAGAAGAAGAAGAAGAAGAAGAAGAAGAAGAAGAAGAAGAAGAAGAAGAAGAAGAAGAAGGAGGAGGAGGAGGAGGAGGAGGAGGAGGAGGAGGAGGAGGAGGAGGAGA